>JAKWJA010002489.1:15885805-15943536 GCA_027704765.1 Solanum habrochaites | reverse complement strand
TTCCAGATTTTGGGGAATTAATAGAAGTTGATTTTAGAGTTTTATTTGAATTGTCTTTTATTTTTATGAGTTTAAGGTCTTCCGCATTGCTTTATGTTGGTATAAATTGAAATGATAAGGTTAGATTGGTTGGTTCGCAATCACATAGGAGGGGTAAATGTGGGGCCATCGCGGCTCCTCGGTTTTTGGGGTGGGTCGGGACCAACTTGGTATCATAGCTTAGGTTCGTTGTCTCATCACACAGACAGGGTCGAGTAGCGGTCTTAAGGGAACTTAGGGGGAACGCCTTTAAAACTTTTCTTTGAGACTTCAGACTTGAGAAAATTCCATTCTTTCTTTCGTTCGTTTCGTGCTTACTGGATCCAATTGGTATCTAGGTGATACAAAGGGGTTCTCTGACCATCTTCACTCTATATTTCGGCATAGGTTAGAATCTAGAGCAATGACCGACCAACGTCAACAAGCAGCAAGACAAGATGCATCTCCTGATCCAGCCACTGGGGCTGTAGCGCGAAGTGCAACAAGTGGCCAAGAGGCCGGTAGAGGTCGGTGGGATGACCGTTTCTTCTAGAGGGAGAGGACTAGCACCCTAGCCCATCTTGTGATAGGGCCGGTGACCTCCTCCCCGACTGAGGACGTAGTAGAGAAGGGAAGGATGGGGAGAATGAACAAGTAACAGAAGAGACTGTCCACCCCAACCTACCCCAGAGATGATCATCAAGGTTCTCGCTTATCTGCTTAGTTGGTTTCTGATCAGGGACAGCACCACCAATGGTTTGTCCTTTCTGCACCACACATCCGGTTTCAGAGGTACAACATGCAAGCCACTATGGCCCCTCGTATTGATGCCTCATTGGACATAGGCCACGTTTCCACGTCTGACTACTTGGGCCTCTAATGACGAATGATCAGCCATGAAAATTTTTTTTAGTAATTTCTTGAAATGAAAACCTCCAAATCTTCAAGGGTGCAGAATCTGAGGATGCTGTAATAAACGATTTTCTGGGTTGAGGTCATAGCTACTACACAATATTGGTATAGAGTTATAACGGTGTTTTTTGGTGTTGAGTTTCGTGAGTTATCAGTTTCAAGGGAACATCTCATATATGTGGTGTTGCGTCAATCAAGATTGTTGAATGTCACCAACAGAGGGCAACTCCACCGTATGCTTGGGGCCCTCCATTTCTACTAGTTTTTTTTTTATGGCAAAGTATTCCTGCCCGTACTTTTGATGGATAGGAAAAGGGAATGAAGTTTTTTGAGCCTAGAGCAAGGTTAGGCATGTCGGTCAATGCCATGAGGCTAAGTTGGGTTTCGTGCCTATCCCCAGTATATGCCCCCCAACTATTTATTCAGTCCACAAGAGCGGAGGCGCCGTGTTTGTGAAGGGGTTGAGATCAAGAGTTTGCGCAATTTTCACCAATTCCAGCCTTACATTTAGCCGCTACGGTCAAAAAAATCCTTCCAAGAGTGGTAGATTTCGTATAGAGGTGGATGAGTGAAGCCCAGATGAATTCACCACGGCTGTCGACATCAAATAGGTTTCCGAAAGGGAGGTGAGTTTAATGTTCTTACTCTAGAGACAGGGTTTCCGGAGGTTACTCCGTTCGACCCACCATTCAGTCTTCACTTACAACGTAGTTGGGGGTCCCACCTCAAGACCGGGCACATTTCCTCTGAGAGACCTAGGCTGAATCTAGAGAAGTGTTATGGGTGTGGGGGGAGACTGGGCTAAATCAAGAGGTAATTGTCCAAACCCGAGTGAATACCCCCAACAGTTAGAGGTATAGTGGTACATGGCATAGGCCGTTATATTCCGGAGGACGAGGTGGTTGGCGAGGTAATGGTGGTCACCAAAACGGCCAGGGTAAATGGGCAAACGGAGCCCCTACATCACAATGACATTGTAGGGGCACGGACAACAAACGAAAGGGCCCTATTGTTCTCTTTTCCCTGTGATGATCAGAGGCGGAGACTTCTGCTGTTGTTCATCACAGGTAATCTTTTTGGTTTGTGATGCATGGCTTTCCGTATTGTTTGATCCTGGATTCCACATTTTCTTATGTATCTTCCTCATTTGCTAATGGTCTAAATATTACATTGGGAATTCTTGATACGCCTATTCGTGTTTCTACTCCGGTGGGTGAGTCTGTTGTAGTTTGAAAAAGGTATATAGGTTTTTTTGGTGAACTTTGTGGGGAGCTAACACTTATTAATATTTTTGGTTATCTAAGAAATGGTTTGATTTTGAAATGGAATTCTGGGTATGGGACTTGGCTTTCTCCGCATTTGCGATCTTGATTGTAATGCTAAAGCGTTACCGTTAGCCCAAGCCCTGGACAGATCGTTAGTGTGTGGAGGGTGACTACACTTCTAATCCGGTGGCGTATAATCGTCCTTTTTCGTGCTAAGAAAATGGTTAGTAAGAGGTGTTTAGCTTTCTTGGCCCACATTAATCTCAAGGATGACACTAACCCAATTACCTTCGATTGAGTCGGTTTCGGTGGTCCGGGAGTTTTCTTGATGTCTTCGCATCAGATCTCCGGGTAATGCCCCCAGATAGTGAATATTGACTTCTGTATTTGGATCGTGAAACCGGGTACTCGCCCCATTTCTTACCGGCCCATTATAGAATGGCCCCCGCGTAGTTAAGGGAATTAACAGCCCAACTTCAAAGAGTTGTTGAGCAAAGGCTTCATTAGACCCAAGTTGCATCTCCTTGTGGGGTGGCCTACGG
Organism: Solanum habrochaites; assembly: GCA_027704765.1. Lineage (NCBI taxonomy): Eukaryota > Viridiplantae > Streptophyta > Magnoliopsida > Solanales > Solanaceae > Solanum > Solanum habrochaites. The sequence goes on along the minus strand of JAKWJA010002489.1, from coordinate 15,940,799 downwards.
TTTTGTTTGTGAAAGAAAGGATGGGCAGTTTATTCGGATGTTCATAGACGAACCGTCAGTTGAACAAGGTGACCATAAAGACACAAGTATCCTCGTCCCCTCTTCCTCCGCATTGATGACTTTTTTCGATCGTTACAAGGTGTCCTTGTGTCTTCCTCTAAGATTGACTGGAGATCCCGGTTATCATCAATTGAAAATAACGAGCAACGGATTGGTTGCCAAGACTGCTTTTAGAACCATGTAATGGGCATTACGAATTTGTAGTGATGTCCTTTTTGGGTTTTAACGAATGCCCCTGCTGCAGCGTTCATGAGCTTGATGACGGGACTTTTTAATAAGCCATTTTCGATCTCTTTTGTGATCGTATTTATTGATGATATAACTGATATACTGCCAAGAGTAAGAAGGAACAGAGGTAAGCATTTGAGAATGGTATTGGAGATGTTGGGGATAAAAAAGCTTTATGCCGAAGTTCTCTAAGTGTGAGTTTTGGCTGATGCATTCCTTCTTGGGGGCACGTGGTTTTCTAGGAGGAGTGGAAGGGTGATCCTTCTAAGATCGAATAAGTGAAGAATTGGTGTAAGGACCTACTAAATGTGTCATAAATAAGGAGCTTTGTTGGGTTTCTAGCTACTACCACCGATTTGTCAAGGATTCTCTTCCTATGCTTCCCAACTGACGAACTTGACTAAGCAAAATGTTCCATTTTTGGTAATGGGTCGGATGATTTTGAGTAAACTTTTCAGAAGCTCAAACTCTGTTGACGTACTGCACCAATTTCTAATTCTCACCTTCCCACTTGGAAAGGCAGAAATTTTCATTTGTGTATTGTGATGCATCTTATTCGTTTTTGTGGGTGCAGTGCTAATGCAAAGAGAAGTGTGATTGGCTTCTGCTTCAAGGGCAATTAAACAGGCATGACTGTAACTATCCAAACTTCATGATTTTTTGAATTGCCGCGGTAGTGTTTTGCACTAAAGCAATGGAGACACTATTTATATGGGTTAAGGTAGTGTGACAGGTCTATAACCCGGATCATCGTAGTCTAAAGTCATCTTTGCACTCCCAGATAGATTTTTGAAATTTGGACGATAGAGATGAAGGGAACTAACTGAAATGACTACGACATCCACTATTTTGTATCATCCGGGACTGCTGAAGGTTGTAGCGGATGCTTTAAGTAGAAAGGCGGGAAGCATGGGAATTCTGCTCACATTTCAAGCTTCTAGAACGCCCCATTAGCGAGGGAGGTTCTATTCGTGCTAACTACCTTCATGAGAATTAGAAGTAAATGAGAATGGAGGACTTACGCTTTCTTAGCTTGGTGTGGGGGAGGCAAGTTCTTCCTTCCTTGACAAAGATTAAGGGAAAGCAGTTTAAATGATGAAAAATTGATCCGGATCCGATGATAAAAGTGTTCAAAGGAGAGGCTCAAGAAGCGAAATCGATGAGTGAAGGTGGTTTTGAGGATTAAGGGAAGGGTATGTGTCCCCCGCGTCGATGATTTTGATTCAACAACTATTCGACGAGGCTCAATTAGTTTCAAGGGTATTCGATCAGCATTCCGGTGCAACCACGATGTTCGTGACTAAAGCAACACTTTTGGTTGGAGAAGAAATGAAGCTGATATTGTGGATTTTTATTCTTGCCAATGTTCCAAAATTGTCAACAAGTAAAGTATGAACATACCAAAGGCCTGGAGGAACACTTCATAAGAATGCCTTTCGGAATGGAAATGGGAAGAGAATTGCAAATGGACTTCGTGGTTGGTTCCTTCCAAAAAGCATTGGGCAAGTTCACTCCATTTGGTGATTGTTTGGACAGATTAACTATAAGTCTGCTCATTTCATTCCGGTCAATGTGACTTACCATGCAGAGAATTAGCCACCTTTTTACATCTCAGAAGTTTTCGCAATTGCATGGAGTTCCACTAGCCATCATATCTGAATAGAGGTACTCAGTTTTAAAACTTCTAAGTGTTTTGGAAAACCATTGCATACGGAATGGGTAACTAGGTGTGGATCTTAGTTAGCTGGTACTCTGCGTTCCAATCCTAGACCGCGGTCAGTCCTAGCAACGATTCAGTGTTTGAAGGAATGCTTCGTGCAGTGTGATAGAATGTTTGTGGCCATTGAATAGCTTCTTACCCTTAGCCGGAGTTTTTCATAGACAATAAAGCTATCACTCAAGCATCGATATGCTCCCTTTGAAGAATTGATAGTGAGGTAAGGAGATGTAGGTCCCCCCATTGGTTTGTTGATTCATTCGAGGTTTAATACGGCATGGGGTAAGCTGAGTCTTTGAAAGGGTTCGATAAACAAAGTGAAATCTATTCACGAGAAGCTTTCTTCTAGCTGCGCAAATAGACAAAACTAATATGCAGATTCGAAAGGTTATAGACTTAGAGTTCATGAGTGAACACGTTCCTTGTTGAAAGTTTTTTCGCCAATGAGAGGGTGCTTGGCCGTTTTGGGTAAAGAGCCCAAGCTAAGCCCAAGGTACCTTGTCCCTTTAAGTACTTAAGCGAGTAAGGGGAGGTGGATTTATTAGTTAGCCTTGGCCTCCATGGCTTTCCGGATACTCCGTATCCCATGTATCGATGTTGAAAAGATACCATGGGGATGGAAACTACATTTAATTATCCGTTGGGATTCTCAGTTTTGCTTGATGAGAATTTGGTCTTTATGAGAGCCTGTTGCTATTTTAGATAGAGAAGTTTGCAAGTTGAAGGTCAGGGAAAATTGCATCCATCAAGTGCATATGGAAGAGAAATCGACCCCGTTGAAGAAAGCCACTTGGGAGAAGGAGGCAGATATACAAGAAGATACCCACCTTTGTTTACAGACTCAGGTACTCCTTTCACTCCTTGGTTTTCTTCTCATGATCGTTCCGAAGGACCGAAACGATGGGTAAATTGGTAGCTATTGTAAGACCTGTTTAGAAGTCGTTTTGACAACAGATTTTATTACAGAAAAACTGGCATAAAAGTGAACGGATGCCACGACGACCCGTCACGGGAAAACGGCGGACCGTCGTGGAGGGTTCGTTTCAAAACACTTGTAAAAAAATCGTGAAATTGGGTACTGAAAAATCGACCTCTCTGAACTTCGTAACGGACATGGCAGGACTGACCGTCACAGGTTTGACGGGAAAAAACCCCCGTCCACAAGGTCCAGTGCAAATTCACTTCTCTGATTCCCTTGCGACGACCTGACAGCAGACGGACCGTCCGCAGGCAAAACGACAGCCCGTTCACGGGCCTTCTTAGTCCCATGGCCGGGGTCCGAAATCCTGGATTAATTAATTAGGGCGTTTTGGACTATTTCCGCTTTAAACCTTATAAAGTAATGGTTTAATGTTAATAAGTCCGAATTACTTGAGTTAAACGAGAGGTAACCTTAAGTTTATTTTATAGAGTGAATTTTCATTAGTTGCCATCTTTTAAAACTTAATTTATATGATAATTAGGGTAAGAAAGAGGGGTTTTTGAAATAAGAAAGAAAAAGAACAGCACGAGATGATAGATAGGAGAAGTCGATCAAGGGAGAAGGGGAAGAAACCGCAGCTTTGGGAAGCATCAGCTTGGTTGATCGATTTCTCTTCGTTGGAAGGTAGGGTTTATTGTTTTAAACACTATTCCGTATAAACTCCTTAATGCGAATGATATGTGTGTTGGTGGTAATATTAAGTCTTCTATATGCTTAATTGTGTGATGCCGTGATGTGATCTATCTATATATAGATTGGTGATCAGAAATAAGCATGATGAAGCTATTGAAATCCATTCAATCTCGAAGAAACCCTAATCTACTTTGGTTAATTATGATGCCTTCGCAGTATCAAAGAAGGCTTAATGACGAAAGTATTGAGATTAGGGAATCGGTTCCAACGTTTCCCGGGTACCGAGGATAGAATATGAGGATCGCAGTGTCACGTTCCGAACACCAGTATAGAATATGAGGATCGGAGTGTCACTGTTTCCGACCCCGGATATTATATTGATCGGGTGCCACGTTCCGGTAACAAGGATAAGAATATGATGATCGGAGGTGCCACGTTCCCGGACACCAGGATAGTATTTTTCTGTGTGCCACGTTCCGGACCAAGATGAATATGATGATCGAAGTGTCACGTTCCGACACCAGGATCTATATGGACTTCGGGTGGCCACGTTTCCGTACCAGGATGAATGGTAGCAGAGTGTCACTTACCGACACGAGAGTAAATAACTATATGAATCTTGAAAGATCCTAATCTACTCATCCTAAAGAACTGTTTCCCAAATGAGATATGATGAGGAGGCGTGAGTCCTCATTGATGTGCTTGGTGTTGTAACCAAGGATTATGGTCATTGTAAAGGCTGCATGCTAGGCTATTCGAGTTGTTTTATGATGTTACTTGATATATAGTGTTTTTCTATTTTGAGTTGGCCGATGATACCTACTCAGTCTTGTGGTTGTCTGACCCCCCTACTGTTTATGTTTTCTTTTGTTATACTTTGTATCAGCAAACTTGCCATCATCTCTCGACTCCATCGTTGGAGTTCAAGCCAGTCCCTGTTCGTGCACATCCCGGCTCTTCAGGGTGAGCTAAACATTTTGGGGGCCCCTCTACTTGGCTGATCTCCTTCCTCATGTCTGATATCGCCTTGAAGTTTCGGCATAGACTAGCTTTTTATTTTTTTTAGCTTCTTAGAATACTCTTAGTTTAGTAAATTGATCATAGATGTTTCTTTTGGTGCTGACTTCCAGATTTTGGGGAATTAATAAATTGTAATTTAGATGTTATTATTGAATTGTCGTTCTTATTATGAGTTTAAGAGTGTAAGTCTTCCGCATGGGTGCCAGTCGCGGCTCGGTGTTTTGGGTCTGACATGCAATTCCGTCTCATCTTCCTCATAGCGTCATGCATCAAGAAGTCTGCTATGGCGATGAGTAGGTAAGTCAACTCATTAAGGTTTACAATCGCGTACGACACAATCTCATCATTTAACCTAAATAAAAAAAAAATTACAAACTCAATCATAAAGACCCATTGTCGATATTAGGGGATCAAACTTGTAAAATCCTCAAACTTTAAAAAATTATCAATCACCAGTGTAGAGAGAAGATAGAAACAAGTCATCGCTTATGCAAAAGAGTGAGTAATTAGATTAAATTGGCGAATATTGGGGTGCCCTTTTTTACTAGGTCGATGGCAGTGATCAAATGCCATGTGGACTATTTTATGTAAACAAAAGCATTTTACTTTATTGAAGTAATTTCATGAGTTTTGGGAGTAATCCAATTTAATTAGCCATCTACTTGCTTGTTTTTCAGCATTATCAGCGTTTGCTTTGGTGAATTCATACTGGAGTTAATAATTCGTCGGAAAGCTTATGAGATTATTAGGGATTATTAGTTTATGGATTAATCACGGACTAATTGAAAATTCCTTAGGTAAGTTCAATATTTTCTAGTCTAAAGAATGTAATGTTTATACTAATCAAAATAAACAATTCTAATAGAAAATATTTTCTATGTTCCTTCAGTTGGTGTTCCAAAGTCCATAAAGAAAAGAATCTTTCTATTCATTTCTTCGCACAACATAATATAACATATATTTTAGTTAATTAAATTCTATTCAATGATAGACAATATTCTACAGTCATTGTGGTTAGAATACTCTTTAACCTGTTCATCAAAAATGTTTGTGGTAGCGGTCAAACTTCAAATTAGGTGAACTTTTGTATTAGAATAAGTGCTAAATCTATTTTGTAGTTTATTCTTTAGTGATTGTAACTGAAACATGTTGAAATGATGCGCTTAATTTGGTGTTCAATTTAGTGCTCATCAAGTTTTATGGGTGCTACTTTTCCTAGAATAAACATTCAAGTTGGTTGAAGGGATATTTTTTCTACCACTAAATTTATGGATATTATTGAAGTTGAGATTATTAAACATTGGTTCAGATAAGTGATTGAAATTTGATAACCACCATTCCATTGGTAAAATTTGTCTTTTTATCTTCTTTATGTCAAAAGAATAATTAGTATATTTATTCTTTCATCTTCGAACATTAGAATGTATATGAGTAAACTCACATCTGTAGTCGCAAAACTGATAAATGAATTTATGGCGAATACATTCAAATCAAATGTTTTTTGAAAAACAAAACAACACCTTTGAAACAAAAATGGTGGATCGACAACTTAAGTAAAAAAAGAAAGTTTGTAAACGAAAATGACCAGGTTTTGGACGATATATAGATACCCTAATAATATACTCTGGATATGTCAGTGTTAACCCTGGGTTTACATAACCCATCAAAAACAAAAGATAAGAAAAAGCCAAGAACTTCAAACAATAGTCACTTCTTAATTTGATAGTAATGATGGTCCGAAGAATTTATCTCCGCTTGAGCAATTTGGTATTTTTTAATTAGCTTTGGCTTCTTTGTTTTGAATATACAGCCAAAGCCATCCTGGGCTTATCAAGCTCTTCTCCTTTCGTGATCTTCTTATTCTTTCCATTTTCTGACCTCATGTTTAAAGTCAATTCTAGTTGGTTTGCCAGTATTTGTGGTTGCTCCTTCTCATATTCTTCAGCAACATGTTCATCCCATGACTTTTTTCTCTTATTGCCTGCATCTTTATTGTTACAATTCACCCAGTTTTCAGTAGCTCTAGCCATGATGGATTCCGCGAGTGCAATTGAAACTCCTGGAGAGTCAAATAATTGTGCATTGATACGACCGAGACGATTAGCATTTTTGGAGTTTGAAGATTCTTCCATCTTCACATCCCTTTGGGTGACAGCCTATTCAAGAATGGATGAATAAACTTGTTGTCAAATGATTATATATATATATTTCACTTTTTCTATAGGCTAGGTTTGATGCAATTATAGCTTTAGTGGATATGACGAATCATTTGAAATCGTAGGTATATGGTGAAATTTGTTTAATTAGGTAAGTAAGAAATTACATGGTGTTTAATTTAACTTACAAGTGCAAGATTTCTATTTATAGATGAAAAACGAAAATATTGTTTTAGAATCTTTTTAGAATAGTTGGTTTGATACATGATTAAAAAAAATTTTTTGGAGAATAAGATAAAGTGTTTTCATACATATGACTTAGTTTGATTTAATACATAATTTATGAAAGTAAATCAGAATTTTTAATCTTGTCATCTGAAATAATCAATTTATAAATCTTTTTTTTAAATAAAAATTCTTTAATACGTAACTAGTTTTATAATTGGAGAATATTACTTTAAACATATGAAAAAGGTAATTAATTATGAAAAAGATCTAAAAAATAGTAATCATGATAATAGATGAATAATTTAAAGGGAGTGTATTTTGGCAAATGAAACAACAATTAAACCACATTCAAAAAGCTATGACATTATCTTTAAATAAAATTATAATAAAATAAACCTGTTGTTGTTGTGTGGTGGTGGTGAAAGCCTGAGATTGCTGACATTCACCTACGATAGAACATTCTGTGTTGATGGCAATGACAAAAGATTTGACATCGGAAATTCCATGCTTACCGATGGGAACCCCCAGTATCAAAAAGCCCTGAACAGCTATCGGCAACACTAACACTTGGTAACAGACAATGAATTCAGTCACGATAAACGACTTAGCATCTTAGGTTTACAAATGGCCTTAGCACCTTGTTAGCTCCGAAGCATGTTTAGCCTGATTGATGGATAATTTCCTTTTAGGGAAATATGAGTATGCTCATTTTGCTTTAAAAAAATAGTGTATTAAAACTTTGAGAAATGGTGCTCCCTACTTAAATAAAAGTTCCAAAATATTGAATCGATAAAAACTTAACTAATTAATTATAATATACTATTCCATTGAATTAGAAGCTAATTTTAATTTGAAGAAAAGATTATCTCATTTAATTTTTATTTAGGTAATACAAAAAAGATGGAAGGCTATTTTTGAATTGTATTTTGCACCTATATTTTTTTTTATAAAATATATTTCAAAGTAATGAAAGTACTTCACAAAATATTTGTTAAAAAAAAACTCACATTGGAAAAATTGGGACTATGACATTTAAAAAACACAAAATTAAAAAATGTTGTGTAAAAAAAATGACCGTGCAATGTAATTGGTGGACATTGTTGGAACGTTATGAAACATTAAAAATATACTACCAGAAAATATATTATTTTAATGTATATAACTTAAAATTTAAAAGTTTATATAAAATGTATATTTAACTTTAAAATTCTTATTTAGCCTTAATATTACCATTTGAATATTATAATATATCTGAAATTACTAATTGTACTTTTAAAAAAATATATCTCATAAAATTACTTATCTTTAAAATTTTATATCCAATCATTCACGGTATAAAATCAAAACAATGGAATATAACTACCAAAAATATGAAAATCAAAACTAGGGGAATATAACTATATGGAAAAGTATATATTAGAAAATAAAATGAAACTAAAATGTTCTTCGTTAGAAGTTTGAAGGGAAATCAATATTATGGATAGCTTTTAATTTTGCCCTTGTGGAGCTATTTTTGATTAAAAAAAATATATTTTTCATTTTACCCTTGTAGATTTAAAATATAATAATTTCATAATATTTTAAGTAAATAAAGAGGTTAAATTACAAATCATAACTAATCATAATGAAATATAAATTCGAAAAGAAGACATATGTTAGGGTGTAAAATGCAATTAATACACGCTTGTTTTGGATCAAACTGAGTTTTCAAACCAAACATTATTACAAAATTGTTAGCTATCCATGTATTAGATAAGGTTAAATAGATTTACCTACCATAAATAATAAATATGACCTCATAATATGATTTATTACTTCATTGAAAATTAGTTAATTAGAAAAAAAAGTCGTTGATTTTATAAGAACTATATAATTTGTATCCCAAATTTGAAAAACTATTTCGAACATTTTTCGATTAATTACAATTCTAAATAATTAGCTTGTCTAGGTATGCTTAACCTTATCACAACTACTACGATTTTTATTTGAGAAAATAAGTAGCGTAAGAAGTTTTTATTTGAAATATGGGGTAGGACACAATTTTGGGAAGGTCATTGTATGATATAGAGCAAGCAAATACATACCCAATATAATATCAAAGTTTATTACCCTCCCCCCAAAATTGAAGGTTCTACCCAAGTATCATAACCGCAAAAAGAAAAGCATAGACAAGTTCGATACACTCAATCCATCACGAAGGATTCACCCATTACTGTAGAAACATGAATAGGAAGAGGCATGTAAGCAGACATTAAATCAAACCCAGCAGCAAAATATGTTGACACATCCGAGAAAGTAGAATCCCAAATCAAAACACTCTAGACATATGTCGATGACAAATTGGGGTTATACATGCGATGAAAGAATTAGAAGTCTCAGCATCTGTATTATATCTTAGCTAACGAGCTTCAGACTAGAAAACCTCTACCTCACCCTACAAAAGCCTCGAAAACCCCTAAAGGGTCCTGCCACCATCACCGTATTTTGAGCTCTGCCTCACCCCTAGAATGAGGGACTCGGATGCATCCCCTACTTGGAAACATGTAAAAAAGGACCATGAGGTCTCTTTGCCTCATCATGAACGTTAGTCAACTTGTCTCTAGAAAGTCCATATAAATGGGTCACACACTCGATGAAAAAAATTTCCCTGAACCAATCTCTCAAATCTTAGATGACTCTCCTCCCCTATTCTCTAAGGAATGAAGAGGTCTTGGAAAGCACTAGAAAATAATCCGCTTCTTCCCAGGAGATCCAAAATGGTCTAAGACATCGCAAAGGTCTCTAACACTCTCAAGCACCACGAAGATAGATGAAGGGAAGCACCCCCAAAACCGGAAAACACGAGAGTCCACCATACCAGTGTGCATTAACATCTCATGGCACTAGGTTCAAGAACTCATGACAATCCTATCCCGGACCAAGCTTATCACTTAATGTTACCGGCACCTGAGAAACCATTTCTGGATCCCCAGAACTCCATAAAAATTTCTATCTATGAAACTTAACAGTTCAAGTAGTGAGTCAAGTAAAATACACGGACATGTGTACACTACTTACAAAATTTAAATAAAAAATTGAAGTGTCCTTAGAAGGAAAGGAGTGGTCTTCACAAAAATTTACTATTACGAGTGTAAGATGATCTAACGAATTGCTTGTGGCTTGTATCCTGTAAAACCTACATATGCATCTTAAAACCTATTACTATTTACAATAAGGATATGTAGTAGAAATAATGTGAAAAATAATATACTTACTTTTGAGGAGTTTCACTAACCTACATACATTACCCATTGACCATAGGAATAATAAAACATTTTCCACGATGCAAGTTCTCATCATTATACCTTGTTGGTGCATATGTGACTTGACAAATATATCTTGGAAGTCAGCCGGGTGTCGCTGCAGACGGATTTGAGGAGTCAATGAAGGACCATGTTGTCGTCCTAATTTACACAGTCTGCAGTTTTAAGGGCATTTTACGTCAACAAAATGATCCATGCGCAAACCTATTCGTGCTCGGTAGTCAGTAATCTAAAATTATCAATTACCCACTATGTGTCCAATTCACCTTCTATAAAGAAAAGGGGTGATATTACTTACGCAAGTACCTTCCAGAATGTCAGACTTTACTTGCATGTAAAAATGTGGCCTTTATGGGGCTTATGTTTCACGTCCAATGATCTCTCTCTCTCTCTCTCGCTCTCTCTCTCTATATATATATATTATATAGATATATATATGAGAGATATAGTAATATAATGAGATATCGTCTATAGCGATGCTATCTATCGGTCTCGCGCTTCTGTCTCTGTCTCTCTCTCTGCGCTGAGATATATAGGAGAGTGTAGATATATATTATATAAAAAAACCAGATATCCTAAAGTAACATGCCTGGCCCGGCAACCAGGGTCTTGAACTTTAGGACCCAAAAAATTGAGTATATATGCAGACTGTCAGCAAGCTTTTTTATAAACATAAATTTCACTAAATGAATAGATAAGGTCAGGTTGTACTTAACATGAAAACACGATAATATTCAACAAAATAAAAGAAAATCAAAACCTTCCTATTGTTAAAGAATTGAACTCAATATAAAGAACTACGAGTAAATCCTTTAGATGTATTGATTTGTTGAAAAAATTGAAATGTAGGGCATGATTATTAGAATATTACATCCAAGGAAAGAGGAAAGAATTTTGGATTTGGAAAAATCTAATGAATCTGTAAGAAACATTTGAAAACCTACATCATTATCCTATTGAATCTATTGTATTTCCCTACGTTCAAAGAAATGAAGACTGTTTCTCTTTATTAGACCCTTATTGGGTTGAAGAAAAAACACCTATAATGGAAATAGAAGAAATTGGGAGAAAAATTACTAAACCTACAATTATTTCCGATCGATTGCCATTAAAGAGTATGTTTCTTAGAATAAATAGGCATACATTTTTACTTCCAATCCAATAATTAAGAAAACTATGTAGCTTCGGTAAGATGACTTAGAAGAATTTTAATTGATCGTAATGGGACAACAAAATTACTTTATTGGGCCACACGTCATATAGTAAACAAAAAATTTATTTTTGTACCCCGCTATAGCCCAAAGTTTGCCCTAATTGCGCTCAATAGCAAACAGATAAACTGTATAATTCGTTTTATAACATATCTACTTGTATGTAATTGTTGGCTAAATTGTATAATTTTGCTTGGCCTAAATTGTATAATTCGCTGGCTTTATTTGCACTGCAATTGTATATTCATGGCCTATTTCACTGCAATTGTATGATTGCTTGCCTATTTCCCGTGAATATTGTGTATAAATTTTTCTTTGCATTATAATTGAAGTGGAAATAAAAAATTGTATATTATATACGTATAAGGGTTTATGAAGAAGAGATTATGGTTTTCTCTCAGTATCCAAAACAGAACACGCTAATTTATACACTGTTTTGTTGTCTAAAGTGAAAAAAAAAATTGTATTTACTGCAATGGTTATAATTCACTGGGGGGGGGGCCCCCCCCCCGTTTTCGCTGCAATATTTGTATAAAAACAATTTTCATTTATCTACCAATTGAATCGAAGTACAAAATATTTATTCACATTATATAATACGTCTAGAGAAGTCGAGATATATGTTTTTGCCATGTGTATATATAATTTTCTTTATTTTATCAATCCAAATAGAAATCACAATTTTATAAACTTCTGTTTGTATTAGCTAGGCAGCGGGAGAGTGACACGCGAGAATGGGTAGAGTAGCCGAGACGAGAGTTTTGGGAGAGAAGGCGACTGACAAACAATTTCTATGGGGCACATTAAATCAAAACAGTGGCTACTCCAATTTTTTTTTTTTTTTTTATTTTAGGTTATTGTGTGCTTATTATATACCCAATTATCCCTTTCATTATATGCTAGGCGATCATGATATATGAAGTTGACCCCTAAAAACCTTAAAATTTATGAGAACTTGTATGATTTTTTTCTGTGCTATTGTTTGCTGTATGAGGGGTTTACACATACCTCAGACTTAGAACTTTGATAAATTGGGGTTGTTTCATCTTTTGAAACTATCATAAGAACTATGCAATCTACCGATGAGCAAATGTGCACGAACAACGGTCAGGAAAACCATAGTGCGCTACCACACCTGAAACATGAACACCTAGAGTCTGTTTTTGACCTAGGGTCTGCGCCATTTTAGGAAATCTCTCTTACACACCAAGCATCCTCAACAACTTGAAACAGTTGATACTAAACTTGGGAGGCACAAGGACCTCAACAACCTGACTGTGGCTCAAAAGAATCCTATCTACCTCTACCTTGTGGGGGCCACTCCATTGGTACAACCTCATACCTTAATTCTAGGGTCAACGACCATGACTCTAGCTTGGTTCCTTAAACTTCTATCCGTATCCGGAGTCTAAACAAACTAATACCTATACCATGGAAATAGAAAACTTTTGTCTCGACATTCTACTAAACCATTCTTGCAAGAAACTAAACACTAGTAAGTTAACCATTACATATAAGAAACGATGAATAAAGGACGTTACATACAATCATTGTACCTTTGAGATTAGAACTTCTCCATTCCTATCATCAAGACTCTACTAAGGACTTGTTTTGTACAATTAATAATTTTTGGCTTCTGGGCTTGCTACCATTTTTGACACGACAACAAAATTTTGACATAATGGAACTTTTCTATTCCTATTAAAAAATCCCACAGAAATGAATGAAAAGCGGATATTGTAATAAATAAAGAGAAAGGCAGAAAGAAAAGAAATCTATTCCATTTTAAACCAAATCTTGTAAAAATGTGGTTATTATGTGTACAAACAACTAATGAAACTACGAGTTTGAAAAATAAATAAAAGTATCAGTATTTTGTTTGTCATGTGTAGAAAAAAGACTTAAAATAAGGAAAAGAGGGGTCCTACCGATGAAAAGTCTGCTACCTGCTCGATCCTTCAAACTGAGACTACACTTCTCAGGAGGAGAAGATGGATCACGCAAGTCAGGGCACGGAACCTACACATATTGACAAGGAAAAGAGATGGATACTAACTACTGGCGACACAACAAGAGACTGCAAATCACTAAAGTACATTATAGAAAGATTTACCTGACGCCAATGAAATCTACTCTACACACGACATTACGCAATAAATATCCACACATAGCTATTCTTAGATGCATGCGCTTCCAGGATTGTCAAATATTAACAGTTCGAATAACAAACCATTCAACATTAAACGATCAATATTTCAAAACTCAAAGGCAAGTTTACATATGAATTATACAATAAATGTTCATAACTAAAGTATCAAGAAAGTCACACGTAAATAATATATGGATATAAAGTTACATTAATCAATTCCATTGTCGGAACCATTTATCACGAACAAATGACCTTGCCAGTCAATAACCTTGGCATAAACGAACAACTCGCTGGGAAATGACGTCAGCATAATCAGACTTGCTGATAAAGACCTATAACATAATACTATTCGCTGCTAAATACCTTATATCACAAACATTATTTAGGAAAGGGGAAAAGACTCGACATCACAACATTCCACTGACAAAGACCGGAAATCATCACTGGTCTCATCCACATTGTTCAAAATCACTGCACCATCAAGCAAAATTGCACCACATAGAAGAGGACAAACAAGTTGTACACTTCCGTCCAATCTAGGTTTCAAGCATTTCATCAAACACAATCAATCAATAGGGCAACAATAAGAAAGTTTACCATCATTTCAGGATCATCACGAACCTTTTTTTATCATCTATATGTAATGGGGACAATTTAACCCCTTTACTAAATTGTTACTATTCACTATGCACATGAAACAAAGGAAGTGTACAAATTCAACTGGAATTCCATATTTAGGAAGCCACTTACCTTAGTTCAAAGAAAAACGCTCTTCAAAGTTGAGCTTTCCCCTTCCAAATGACTTCTAAAGATAAACAATCCAAAATAAATAAGTATTCACAATCATCCATCGCAAACAACACTTCCCACATCAATAATTTAGAGAAATGGGTCAAACAACTAAAATTCCATCATAAACATGGGGGTCTAAATCCAGAAAATAACACTTGAAAATATTACTCAAGGCTTTCGAAACACATTAGGGAAAATCATTTCAAAAATGTGTTTCAAATCAGTTCATAAACTCTCTATTAATTCAAAACATTAGTTCACAAGGAACCCCCAATTTAGAAATAAAAAATCTTTATTTAAACTCATAAATTCAATTCTAATAATGGGTAGTAAAAGATTTAGAGTTTAGAATTATTACCCTAAATATTCCCTCCGAGAATCTAGTTCAAATTGCCTTTCCAATCTACGAAACAACTCTAGAAATGAGGGAAATAGGGAAAAGAGTGGTAGAATAATACAAAGGGAGTAAGTTAAGTTAGTGTCAGCCAAAAATGAGCCAATATTTTGGTGGACCCGTCCCAAATCCGCCTCTAATAAGGGTTGAGTAAGGGATTTTTTCACGTGGCGTAAAACATATGGGGATACCATACTTGACCTATAAAAATATGGTTAACTATGGTAAAATAAAATATGGGTTTAAAATAGAATATAAGGCAAATTAAGTTAAGCTTCTACCTTTTTTTCACTCAAAATTCATGATTATCATTGAAAATGTGTAAACTTATCTTTCTTTTATGCTATGCTATAGAATAAAGATTCTTCTCTATATTTGGAATGGGTGAAAATCTTTGGGACCATCCAAAAAAAATTTGTTTAATTATAAAATTACATTTAAGCTTTTACTTTTTTTTTTCACCTCAAAAGTCATGATACAGTGAAAATTGTGTCATTATCTTTCTTTTTTATGCTATTCTATAGCATTAACTATTCTTCTCATATTTGAATGGGTGGAAATCTTTGACCCCTCCAAAAACTTTTTGTTAATCATAATTACATTTTATTTTATTATTAGTGGTAATACATTGAACTACAATAATGGGGTAAATTAAGTAATCACAGTTATGAGCATTGGACACTGCGTAAAGGCATAACCATAATTTAGTCCTAATTCATTACGTTTGAAATTAAAAATACTGTTTATTTTTTTTTTTACATCCATTTATTTTCATATGAAATTTGTCTGGATTTTTAATTATCTTCCACTGATACAACCCTCAAATACCTAAATGAATCGTAAGTAAAGTACTATTTTGTTCAGGAAAAAATGGGTAAAAATAGATGGTACCAAATACCCATTTATTAGTCCATTCCACATTCTTTTACACCTAATATTAAAATTTGCGCGGTTGAGATATTACCCATTTTCAACACCACCACCACATTTGGACCCAACCCCGCACATCTTACGACCACACGAGATTGGATGGAAGGTTGAGGTGTATGCTTGCCAGGGTTGCATAAATTTTGGATCAAATCGCCTATTTAGGAAAATAGTTTATAAAATAAAACATCGTAATTTATTGAAGAATTTGTCAAATTTTGGGATTACTCCCAACATATTAATACGACTCTTACTTTCCATCTTCGGGACGATCAGTACACTGGCTGATTTGTTAAATTCATAAATGGAGCTAATTCGATCAGGAAATTTATGATATTAGTTTTGAATTATTATATTGTACTGGATAATCAGGTAACAATAACAAATTTCATAGCTAAATTTTATACTTTTCTACTAAATTATTAAGACATTACCTTAATCGATCATTCACAAAATAATTTAAACTTAAGGAAAAAAAAGAAGAATTAGTTTCCTAAGAAAAACCAGCTGTTTCTTTCAAGTTTTAGCATGCCATTCGAATGATTTCTCCATTAGATTTTCGTCAGGCCGGTATTTGTGGATGTCATGACAAAATCCACCGAATTGTGCGGTCACCCAACACACCTCTAAATCACCTAAATAGGAGACCCTAAACCCCAAAGGTTTATGCCATGTGGAAAATTAACGAAACATAGATTAGTTAATCGAGAGAAGTATTTTTAGAACAAATTCTTTTATGGAATAGTAAGACGTGTTAAGTTAATCAGAGATTAATCGTTTCTCACCCGTGATCTTGCTTAGAACATCTTCTATTTACACGAATGATCTTAATACTAACAACTTACCAAACTACACAATACGGTGGTTGTTAGATATAGGCCTAAACATGCTAACCCCATAAAGTATCTTTGAATACTACCACCTTCCTTTTTTACCGATTGATCATGTCATGCACAACGTACTGGGCTTAAGGATTCCGTAAAAAAACTGGTAAATAGAGAAGGAAAATGGATGGGGAATTTGAAAATTTGCTTCGATAAACCTAAATTAAGGTGACTACCTGTGGGTATTTTGAAAAATATAGTTTTTATTATGTTATATGGATCGTTGAATGTACTCGATCTGCTAAATGATTGATAAAAATGGGGAAATTATTTACAAGAAGATGTCGTTTTTGTGTCTTGTGTTTGTCCTTGATGAAGGTCGTTGTAGCAGGCTAAATCCCGTTGTTGTGACCTACATCATCCCAATATAGCAGGATTTTGGAAGTTCTACTAGGATTGCCCCACAGTACTAGTAAGCTTTCCCCTTGAGCATAATTGTTTTTTGTTGAGATAGCCCTTCCCTGATTAATCTATATTATTTTTATTGATGTGAGCTCCGTGTAGGCTCTCGTAATGGATGGGCACAACGATGAGAAATTACCCTTTACCCCGTATCCTGATGCCGCTAATGCAAAGAGACATCATGACTACTGCACCATAGGGTTCTATTGCGAGAAGTCGTTCGTATTACATAAGGTGGAGGAGAAGGATTCTGTCTTTTACGCTCAGATGGTCTAGTTTGGGTGGCTTACAATAACTGAGGGTCCCTCGAGTGCACGCTCTAACTAGGTGAAGGAGTTTTATGGCATTTCTCTCCTACCTCTATCTGGTAGGATATTCATTTATCATTAGCAGTCCGGGATGTGACATTTCTGAACGCTAGTTGATATCAAAGCGATCGGCATTGGGGGGTTCCAGAGGGTTCCCATAAGTATACGTTTGAGGGAACGACTAAGAGAGATGGATCTGGGAGGTTTATAGGAAACACTTTAGTGGATCATACGGATCAGGAGTATAGGTCTACTAGGGGCAACCACCAAGGGAATATTAATAACTGCGGGGGGTAAGCGATTGAATAAACAGTGGCGATCAATTTGTTCAAAGAGGATCCGCTCGTCGGGGCAATTCACACGATGTTACATTTTTTGTGCTCGTAGTAGTTAGCATGTGCTATTATGGGAAAACAAACTAAGCGTGGGGGCACAAATAACTCAGGTGGAAGATTGTTTTTTAAAAAAAAACCGGGGAAATAGAAGGCCTTTGTCTCTTCCAGGATTCATCATAAACTATTGTTGTATCAAGACGTGCGAGTGCTATTATTGGACGTTGATTAGGTACTTCTATAGATCCCCTCCTTCGCCCCCTTTTGTTTTAGACAGGTTCCCTTTCTAAGGGTAAGAAGAGGAAATCAATTGCAATTGGCTAAGTAAGTAGTAGCAGCAAGGCGGCCACATGTTCTGATGACGAGGACCCCCTATGAGGTGCATAGGTTGAGGTGGATATGTAGATGGTCCGAAAAAAGATAAAAAGTTCATATGTTGACTTCACTCCTTTTCCTGCGAACCACTACCATGCATACGGTAGAGTACTCCGACGCCAGCTGACACAAAGAGATAGAGGTAAGGGTGCTGAGAGGGATGTTGATTGGAACCCCGATGTGGAAGAATATTAAGGCCATTTTCACATGCATTGCCCCGGGCAAGGAGATCCCCTCTTGGACTCAAAGGATCTTTTCATAGTTTCGATCTGATTTGAAATGAGGCTGGCTGGGGTTTTGAAGTATCAGGACTCGGACACCAATGTGGGCACTACCCGATCACTAATTGGTTGCTGGTTAACTTTTTCTACTTATTACATATGAAGGATTTAGAAACAAATCTGTTTTGTTGTCTGATGCAGTCCCGTTTTAAATCTTAAATTAAATGAAGCGGAGAACCTTCTTGAATACTGGTCCGGGAGTTGATGGTATTGGTTTGGATCACTTCTAAGTTGACATTTTGAAAGTAAGGAATTCAGGGAAAAAGTGGTAGGGCTATACCTCCCTTCTGCCTGCTCTAGCGGAAATGTATCCACTCCAGCGGGTCTGGCAGAAGCAGATCCCAAGGCAAATTTTTCTGGTTTCTTTTTCGCTTCCCAATATTTCGAACTAGGGTATACAATATTCAACCCATAATGTTATAAACCAGATCACATTAATTCCTACACACTTTATGATTAGAGTTTATCTCATAACAATAAATTAAATACAAGGTCAAATGTTCACAACTATAAATCATGTGTCATACTCATCTCACTGTGTATGTTAGTTCGTCCCACGGATAACCATTAACTGGTCAACTATGCCTCATACGATCTTCAAGGCCAGATACGAATCGAAACCTTTCCAGTTCCAATTAACTTTTTCTTGTATCTCTTCAACCATAATTAAAACATCCGATTTACCTGGTTGAGGTACCTATTGGGAATCCTGCAGACAGATGACGTATGGAGGTAGCTATTGCGACAAGAGATGACTTCAACACGAAAGGCCAGAGACCCCGGTCGACCCTCCCTTTTCCCGGGGTTAGTGGGAACAATTCTACAAGGCATCCGACCGACTCGCCCAGATTAGATGTGGTTGACGTCCACAATTTTCTTTACAATCCTGCAATAGCCTATTGTTCACCTTCTTGATTTTTGCCCGTCCACTTGGGGGACACCGGATAACCTAGGCTCGTATACTCCATTTTTATTAACGACCATAACCCACCGGGCCCCCTGATGCATGCCCCCCAACTTTAACACCTAAATTGGAGAACCCTCAACCCCTATGTTTATACATGAAAGATCCAATGAAACAATTTAACGATTAAATACATGATATAAGCGAGATAAAATACTTTATTACAACCTCTTTTTAAAGAAAACTGGTTATACCCGACCTTTGTTTCAGTCAATGTCAACCCAATGATCTAGTCTCAAAGGTACAAAAGCTATCCTAAGAATAAGCATAGAAATAAGAACCTAAGACAAACTTCCCCAGCACGGAACAGAAAGAAAAGAGTAAGAAAAGATAAAGTTATAGGAGAATTTCCTCTCTCCACCTAGTTAAACACCCCACCTACTTGGAAATATCACCAATCCTACATCCAGACTATATCAAAAGATTCAAATACAGTAGTATCAGAAGGAAAGATAAAAACTATTGGAGAATTTCTTTGACATCAGCTATTAAAACATCACCAATCTTGCATCCAGACTATATCAAAAATTTAAAAAGAGTAGTAGCAGTTAAACTACAACAAACTAGTAGGCACATCCTCGGTTTCATCTTCCGATGCTCCACATCGCTAATTATACAGAAATCCAACAATCTATCCCCCACCGCCTTTTACGCATCCACATTTATAACCACTCACGTTCCCCCTTTGCCCTCTCTTAGAAAACATATTCTGTTTTCACCAATGCTCTGAAATTACCTAGCCACTTTTACAAACAAACTAGCAACACCTGCTTTTACCCCAGCTTGTTATAGATCCCATTCCCTCTAGCTGCCTCAAAACATGTTACCCCCATCCACAGTGTGGTCACTCTGAATTTTATACCTTTTATTTCTACATTACTCTGTTGTCCTTTCCACTACCAGTTTCGATTGTTGTTGTCATACACTTGGAACTTTCTCGTCAACCCTCAGCGCCTACACACAGTTAATGCCACTAACCTTCTACATTACCTCCCGTATTACTCTAGCTCTCAGACTCCATCTCCTTTGTACTTGATTACCGTGACTTGTTTTAGATCTATGTGGTGTATTTTCGTGGGATTTGTGAGTGCTCAGTTTGTGTTGGTTGGGTTCGGTTTATGTGTCCATTTTTTTGTGATTTATGGATTTGTTTAAAATTCAAGCCGTGGAGTTTGTATGATATTATGCGAAGGTTAGGTGATGAAATGGACACTAACAGAGATATTCCTATGGACAGTAAGATACTCACACTTCTGTAGGTTGAATGTCATAGAAGGTGATATGCATGACCAATTTTTAAGCTTAGGGATCATGACCGATTGCGGAACAATGGTGTGTGACTGACGGGAAACCATGTGCAACCGTATTGACTTAACCAAGAAATAGGGTTCTAGAAACATCCGAAATAGGTATGATAATAATCAATTTATGGAGCGCCAGAGTGGAGATACGGGGCAGTCATCTTAAGAGGGTTATGTTATTTGGATCGTAGAAGCAACTGAGGAATTATTAATTTTTGAAGGTTTAAAACTTTTTAAGTTCTAAACAACGAAGGGACCTAGGACTATTACTCACCCAAACGAACTTAGGTAGGAGCCTCGTCAACAAGGACATGTTGGCTTTTTATTTGTTTATTGTTTTTCCTTGTAATTAAGATTTATTTGTTTTCTATTTATATAGGGGATTAAAAACCTCATTTTTTAGTGTTATACATACTAATCTTGTAATTGATTATGGCTTTGGGAGATTTTTATTTTGCAACTTAGCAAGTTAATGATCTCCTAGTTCTATTGAAGCATTTTGGCTGTAATTCAAGGTTTATTTCATGGGTTTTATCATCTTTATACGTAAGTTCATGGTTTCTTCATCTATTAAATTGAATTGTTTTTCTTTCTAATATGAGTAAAACTCATTCCACAACTTGGGTTTTCGGAACAATAAGTGACTTTAAAAACAGTATTACATAGTGATATTAATCTTTGGACTAGTTATTGATGTATTGGTAATTCTTTGTTTTGAACTCTTTTAAAGGAGTGCACGCCTAAAATCCACCTTATTTATATTGTTGGACCAAAAAGAGGAGTTTAATAGGAAAAAAATTATAACATAAATTTGTTGTAAATACAATCTATTAGTTAGTTTCAATTGGTGCGGGGAGAAGAAAGAGGAAAAAAGTTCTACATTTATTTGATGGTAATATTTTTTTTTTTTTTGAAGATAAATGTAAGGGTAGTAAGTTATACAACACGTTATCTACATCAAGGTGTTGGGGAAAAATTCCACGAGGATGTTGGACCAATGTATTTAGACAACCAACTTATCACTTTCATGTAATACACTAGGAAGGAATGCTATTGCAAGGATTATGCTATATGATCTTGTGGGAAACATGTACACCCTATTTATTAACTCTTCTTGATAACAATCCAAGTAACTTTTGCTTACTTTATATTCATATAATGTTAGGAATTTGTTTCACAAACCCACCTTTTTTTCTTAATTGTTTTGAAAATACCTTGACTAAACGTATATAATCGTGATTTAAATTTAAGTCTAAACCATATTCCCCGTAGGATCAACCCCAACCTACTTGTTGGGTTCTTTACTAGATAAGGATCACTAATGCTTCTTTAGGGAGCATAATTTGAGCGTACCAAATTTTTTTATCGCTGCTAGGGAAATTTGGCTTTTAGATTAAGCTTAACGACATTATTGAACTCTTAGTCAATGTTTAATAATATTTTTTGTTTTTTATCTCTCTCGGGTTCCCAACTTAGTGATGTCAAAGTACACAAAAAACCAAGGAGAAAAACCACTTACTCCCTACAATCTAGAACGATAGAACGTTGCAGTAGAATGAATTAAAACCGAAGGGATGGCCACTCAACCCGATCGGAGAAGAAAGTCTGTGATAGCGGTCTGATTGGCAGCCCCAGCCTATGAGGTAGAGTTGAGGGAAATACATCACTGCGCCAGCTGATAATCGATTGGGCCGATGTGCTGAGGCCGCAATTCAATAGGCCACGTGAGGAATGGACCCTAAAGCAACTATAGGTTCAACTTCAACCATTGCTGACTCGGATGGGACTTCTGTTCCACCCTTACTACCAACGGGACCATAACTGTAGGAACTAGTTGGCTTGATGCCAAATGCTCCCACAGCGACGAGGGTTATTGGCAGGGTTTACTTCAGATAAAACTCATTGCTTAGTTTAGCATAGCTAGGGTGGTTTGACACAAAATGTATGGGACGGACCGCATGGGGGGACATTGATGTTAAAGCGATACAAGTCTTTCCTCTACATTGACCAGTGGATGCTTAACGATTTGGTTCAGAACTCCCTAACAACTTATTATAACATGGAACCCAACTGACTGAAGATGTAATTCCTAGAAAAAGTTCTTTCTAGTGTCCAAGAAGAGAACAAGATGGATAAAAGCTCCACAATTTGTGGCACTACTGGAGAGGAGTTTGTGAGTAGCTTTGGGTTGGTTCACCACCTTTAATATGAATTGTTTAGGAATCAGTGCATTCCATGATGAGTCACTAAAAGAGTATTTCTGAGGGAAGGAGACACGCAAATGGGACTATACTTAATCACTATGGATGGAGGATATCTTATGGAGATTTTTAATTTATTAATAGATGCGAGGAAGCTACGGAAGATCTCCCGCAATAACCAATTCTTGGAGCCACTAGAAAATTAGATTACTGGGAGAAGAAAACACTTCACAGTCCAGCTATAGGCAACAATTTGTCGCGAATGATTACGTAAGGAGATGGCATAAATGAGGGAAAAGAATTGAGTTAGTACCTGAACATGTGAGCAGGGTGGCTGATATACTAAATGTAATGAAACGACTTGAACAGAACCCATCACCAACTGAGAAGTGATTATCATGAGGAAGATGTGTATGTAGTAAATGATCAGACAGGGGTTTCTGACCGAAAACCCCAAGTGTTCCATTATTGA
This sequence comes from Solanum habrochaites, assembly GCA_027704765.1. Classification (NCBI taxonomy): domain Eukaryota; kingdom Viridiplantae; phylum Streptophyta; class Magnoliopsida; order Solanales; family Solanaceae; genus Solanum; species Solanum habrochaites. The sequence goes on along the minus strand of JAKWJA010002489.1, from coordinate 15,917,480 downwards.
TAATTGGCGCCAAGGTCATGGAAATCAAGTTCCTTGAAACTATGGGAATTACAAACCAAGAGGGTCATATGGCCGATGGGGGATCTAAAATCGTGACAAAAAAAAACAAAAAGTAGATATATATGATGGCATATAAAAACGTAGGGTTGGACCTACTATTTCTCCCAAAAATAGATGACTTTAGCGTCCTAACAGCAAGCCTGGAGGGCATTATGTCACGAATTGTCGATATGCTTTTACGCAGATGATGAGAGACTTCAACTATGGACCTGCATGAGAATGTTACGAGCCGAATCAGTTGCCCTAATACCACCCCACTCGACTTCTTCAACAACAACGGACACAGTTGTCCTTCCACAACTTGAAATCCCATACCAATAGCATGGCATTCTCCAAGCAACACTATCCTAACCATCTGAAAACATGATGCGGCACTCTGTCCCTCCCTGGCCACTTCACTACTCACACGTGTAAGAAAAAACCAGGATCCACCACTAATGTCAATATGAGGTGGAGATTTTGGGAATACTAGCATTAAATTGGAGGATGTGGTGGAGAAGGGAAGAGAGCCCGAAAGAGGGCGGGCACAGAGAAAGTGGTTCCCTTTATCTAGGCCTGCCGCCCCTTTTCACCAGAGAATTAGCGAAGAAGACCCCAAAGAGGTAAAAATAATGCAGATCATCCACTATGCTAAAACAACTTTCCATCAAATGTTTCGTTCATAGAAAGATCTAGACAAAGGTCTGGGTGATGCGAAATAGTTTACTATGAGAAATGGTTTAAAAAAAAAGATTTGTGAGTTTTGAGGATGTAGATAAGTGGAACATTGTATGCTATTGCTACAAGATACCTGTTGAGGAGAAAAAAACAAGATCCTTGTGCTTTTAATATCCCTTTTTACCATTTGAATTATTGCACTTTTCCAAGGCACTATGTGATCTTGGTACTAGCATAACGTTATTGCATTGTCCATTTACAAAGACGTTTAGGATTGAGTGATCCAAACCAACACGATATGGTTGTATGGCGAATATAACTTTAAAACGGCCTATGGAGTGCTCAATGCGTGTTATAGAAAGTGGAGTCATTCATTTTTCCGGTCAATTTTCTTATTCTTTATTGTGAGGTTGACTTTAAGGTTTTCATCATTCTTGGGAGACCATTCCTTGCCACGCTTCATGATTTGGTTGACGTGGAGAAAGGACAGATGAAGTTCAGACTTAACTATAAGAAAACATCTTTCGACGGTGTAGTCCACAAAACAGCGTGGTGAGTACAATCGGTATTTTCGCTTATAGAAGTGTGAGAGTGCTCGGAGATGCGAACTGAAGGAGAGTTTGGGTGTTGAGGCGCTAGAAGCGCTAGAATACGTGAATACATTTGAGGGTGGGTTTGCATCGAGATTTTTGTCGCGTTGGGTGGTTTGCACTTGATAGGTGTGAATATTGGTCACATGTTTTAAGAAGTTTCACTTGGATATCAAAAAATTATTATTACACTAGTGAGACCATCTGAGGAAGATACACCTAAATTGGAACTCAAGGCTTTACCCCACATTTGAGTTATGCATTCTTGGATAAGGATGTGAAACTCCTAGTCATTTATTGAGGAGAAGGGGAACTTTAAAGGGTGACAAATCAAGTATATGGTATCCGTTCTAAAGAGTATCAATCGAGCTATTGGGTGGACTATTGTGGATATTATCTGAATTACCACGGTATTTGCGTTCACAAAATCCAACTCATGCCGGACAATAAGCCTAGTATTGAGCATCAGAGAAGATTAAATCTGCCTACGCAAGAGGTAGTGAAGATAGAGATTATAAATTGTTTTGATGGTAGGTCCATCTACCCTAATTGCAGACAGTAGTTGGGTACTGCCTTGTTTCATTCTGCGTCTTTAACCCAGAGGTTGTATTCCCGTAGTCCCCAAATTAAGAAACAATTCTTGTCCAAATGATATTGCTGATCGGAGAAAGTTTTGCAATGGATTACCGGATTGTTCAATGTTTGGACAAGAAGGCCACTTCCCTATGCCCTTCAGATACGATGTGGGGATATATTTTTATTTTAATGGTATGGAAATTCTTCCCTTAATGTATTTGGGCTACAATCAAATATCTACATCCCCAAAATACAAAGAGAAAACCACCTTCACGTGCCCCGATGGGAGTTTTGCTTTCAAATGCATGCCATTTGGGTTGTGCATGCTCCAGAAACCTTCCTGCATTACATGATGTCAATTTTTTGGAACCTGGTTTGAGGAAAACTCTTGAAGATGTTCATAGAAAAACTTCTCAGTGGTTTGGTGAATCTTGTATAGTTTTTCTTCGACAATCGGCCCAGGAGTGAAAAAGTGTGAAGAGTGGCCATTTTGGTGCTTGTTTGGGAAGAAGTGCCTTCATGGTAAAATATGGCAGACGTTTGGGGCAACAGGATTTTCCTGAAGAAAGATATTGAGGTGGGATCATCAAAGTGGAGGGTATAGAAAAACTTTCCTCCACCTATCTTGATAAAGCGTGAGATTTTTCTGGGGCATTAGGTTTCTATTGAAGGTTCATAAAAGACATTTAAAAAATTGGCACTCCATTTGCAACATGCTTAAAGGGAATGGTACATTTTGGAACTTTTGATGATTTCTTGTTTGATAGCAATTTTGGAATAGTTAAAGAGTTTGTTTTTTTTCCCCATCCATTGGTTTTCTCTAAATTAGGGGGAAACCTTTTGACGTCACGTACAATGCAAGTGGGGTAGCGCTTGGCGTGGTATTGTGGAAAAGGAATGAGAAGATACTACATCCTATTTACTATGAAAGCAAATCTCTAAATGCAGCCCAAAAGTATTAAACGGCTACAGATCAAGGACTGCTTTGTGATGTATTTAAATTTGAGAAATTTCACTCTTATTTGCTTGTGACTGCTGTCATAGTACACATGGACCATTCGACGTTAAGGTATTTGATGGCCAAAAAGGATGCAAAACCATGACTTATTAATGGGTGGTGTTGTTGTAATAATTTGATTTTTTGGTTAAAGACCACAAGGGGATAGAGAACAAAAATTAACGATACCTTGTCTAGATTGGAGAATGAAGCCTTTCTTGATCTTGGTGAAAACAGTGAGATTAATGATGTGTTCCCAGATGAAAAGGTAAAGAATGCCTCCCTTGATCTCATTCCTTTCTTTCCGACTTCGCTAATTATTTGGAAAGCAATTTGGCACCTCCGAATCTGCCGTCACACAAAAGGAAGAAGTCCATGCATGATGTATAAAATTCCTTTTGGGATAAGTCTTATTTGTATCGTAGTTATGCCAATGGGATTGTTCGTCCTTGTGTTCCTGCGGTTGCGATGTCCAGTTTTGTTAAAGCATGTCATTGATCGCCTGTTGTGGGCAATCATATGGTTGGTCCATATGCCGCAGAAACTTTTAAGTGTTGATACTATTGGCCAACCATCCACCACAGACCTCATATAATTTTTGTCAATTCCTTGTAACTGTTTGCCAAGCAGAGTGTTTGGGATTTCAAAGTTCAAGAGCCTTCCCTATGAACCTAATTATCCTAATTGGTTTTATGATGTTGGGGCTATTTGTGAGTTTCATATGGGATGAATTATAATCTTTGTTGTGATTGATTATGTATTGAAAGTTGGTGGAGCAATTGCGCTCCCCCAACCAATGGGCAAGAGTGTTTTTCCAATGTTCCTTGAGAAAAATATCTTAGTTTTCCACCCCCATGGAAATTAATCAGTTTATTGGAGGTTCCCACTTTTCCAATAAGTTGTTTAAAACATTGCTTAAGAAATATGATGTCCCCCACAATGTAGCTACTCCTTACCATCCACAAAATAAGGGGCAAGTCGAAGTGTCAGTTAGAGAGATAAAACAAATTTCGGCAATGACTTTGAATTAAAATAGAATCTATTAGTCAAGGAAGCTTGAGAGTTCTCTATAGGTCAACCACACTTCATACAAGACTCCCATATGCATTTATACCAAATCTTATGCGGGAAGTCTTTCCATTTGCCGGTAGAGCTAGTTTTTGGCACAAGACATGTGGCAATAAAAATATTAACTGAGAATTGGGGGCAACTCATCAACTCAAATAATGAATAACTTGAATTTTCTCGATGAGTTTCACCTAAAAGCTTATGAAAGTGCAGCCTTGTAAAATGAGAAGATGAAGAAGTTCAAAAAGATCACAGTCAAATTGTCCCCTTGAGATTTTGTTTTTGAAGATCTTGTACTTCTATTAAACTCTAGGTTGCGCCTATTTCTGGGCAAGCTCAATTTAAAATGGTCCGGACCATTCTCACCCATGAAAGTCCCACATGAGAGGCTATGTTGATAATAATTAAGGAACAAGTTTTTTCAAGGTTGAAGAAATAGAAATAAGATTTATCTTGGAATGCAGAGAATGTGAAACAAGTGATTTTGAGTTCCAATTACATTGAAATTCTGAGTAAGCAAGAAGACTGCTTTAGTCCTCGACAGTTTTAAATGAAGAGCGCTTGCTGGAAACCCAAGGTGTACAATCTATCCACCATAAGTTTACAATTTCTCATTTAAGTTTTTTACTTGTTATTTAATTTCTTGTTCTCGCTTCGTTCGTTTGTTTCTTTTTTGTTTTTCGCGTTGGCTCGCTCTAGCCATCGGGTCCTTGTCCAAAAAACGTTGTCCGGCACATACAAAAATATGGTCTACTGATTGCTATATGAACAGGGGCGTAAGCCAAAATTCTGCAAAAAACTATTCTTGTGCAAAGTTCCACAAACCCCATCGACGGTCCGTCGTTCAACCCAGAGACCATCAATGGCGTCCGTAGATCCAAAGTAAGTTTTCTAATTTTTCTATGTCATAGAGTGATCTACGGTACCAGTCGAGGAACCATAGATCGACCCACGAACCGTCACTAGGGTCTCGTGAGTCCAAACTCTAGGTTGAATAACCCAACCCATACTCCCTATTTAAAAATCACACTCTCAAATTCTTTCCCTCCATTTCATCACCCAAAACTGTTTCAAAACTTCCAAACTCTCGAAATCACCCATATACCCTTTACAATACAATTCCCAAATTCCTTCCTCACCTAAATCATTTCACCCCAAGCTCTCTAAACTTGCCATCATAAAAACATTCTGTGTCGAGGCTCGATCCAAATAGGTGGGTTGTCTTGCATCCTGAAAGAAAAGTGTTTGTCCCTTTACATAATTGCAACCACTCCTTAATCTTTTGTAATGTTAAAAACATTCCTCACTTGTTATTTTAGTTAAAAGATTGAAGATTCAAAGTCAGGAGTCAATACTTGATCTAGGGTAACTGTTCAATAAAGAAAAAAATATTCTTGAAAAAAAATCAACATGGAGCTACCCTTGGGACAATAGATAGTGATTGTGTGTAGTAGAAGTACTCGTACATGTGTTTAAATCTCAGTCTAATTGTAAGTTCAACTTAGGGTTCCACACTATGTATGAACTATATGCAAAAATTGACTAGTTGGAACCATAAGAATGAAAAAATTTCATGATTTAATGTTGTAATACATGATTAGAGTATATTTGTGTAAAATGGTATTCATGAAGCTGTAATTAGAAGCATGTCTGAAATCTGGCATAATTTCCATCAACGGGACCCCGTCAATGGACCGTGGACCAGGTCCGTGGATTGATGCACTAAATTTGTTTTTCCATGTATGAAACATGGACATGGATTACAGTCCGTAGATTTATCTACACACCATATTGTACATTTTTGGTTTCCATCTGTGGCCAATGCTTTTGATTCTCTTGTCCATAGATGGTTTGCACGGACCATACTTCCCCAGCATCAATGACCGTGTTGCTAATGTCTGACTTTTTTTTATATGTTTGTTTTAGATCATTTCTAGTTATAAATTATTTCAAAGATGTAATTGATTTATTTGGGTACTAATAACTTTCCAATGGTACTATGGCACTCAAAACCAAGAGCAATATGTTGCTTAATAGGGTGAATCAAAATCGGGTCAACTAACTCTATATGATGAAGAGGGCTCAACAGAAGAAGGACCAACGTACTTAACCTCCAACGTAAGGACCTTCCTAGTGCACACGAAACCAGTCTAGAGGTACTACGTGGAGGTGATTCCCGACGTAGTCATTATATACAAGTCTAATGAGAAGCTGACATTGACTGAGTCACAAACAGTGGCTTCCTCTAGTGTAGAGGGGATAATCCACTTCTGGTTCCGAGTCACAAAGTTCTTTAGGGATTATGAGTCTAAACCAGGCTTCCCAGAGCATCCTAGCTCATGAGCCACGAGTTTCGTGGAATAAATCAACTGAGCACCATCGTCTGAGATGGCAGGCTAGCTTTGAGGATACTCAATTCCTCAAACTAGAGCCTGATCGCAGAGGGAGAACCTAACTTTTGGTGAATCAAGGGGCAATGGAAGATCTACTGAGATGTCAAAAGCTCAATGCAAAGAGAACATCGTGCGGACTACAACAGAACCCCACATCGAGTTCTTACAGGGATACTCATTACAATGTTGGAGAGCCATTCGGTAGTTCAAGAAATTACAAGTCTAAGTGGATGTCCGTGACCAAGGAACATGTAGTTAAAATTGTGTGCGGCATCTTAATGCCCGCCGTATGCCTTACATCTCTGCAGGGACCATCATAAGAAGGACAAGCAAAGGCGAGGTTCCTACATGACCATGGTCCAAGGTATAACAGTAAAAATCTCCCACGACGCCATGAATTTATTCCTATATGGAACTAACCTTGTAAACATATGGGCCACCAACACGGCAGATTTTGATTACAATAAGACATGTGGAAATGAGAGCGTTCAAGAAGGTGTCAGAACAAAGAATAACCGTCGTATCATGGATTTCGTGACGCATGGAACTTGAGGGGGAGAGAGAAGAATAGGTTTCTACACTTAAATTAGGCATCAGGAAGGCCACACTCACATTTGCGGCCAAGTTCTTTTGCCATTTGATCAGAAACAGAGTATCGCTTACTCAAACCGACAACATGGTCACTTGGGATAGAGAAGTCATGGTAGCTGAAATGGTCGCATGATTTGAGATAGATTTTTCCAAGTTTCTATTGGCGGAAATACATGAAACAACGCTCAAGACTAGCACCCTTATCCCCTCCCGTGTACGATCTTTCAGCTTGGTAGGAATGGTGAGGCCTCTTTGGCACATGATCAAAGTCGCATGATACTGGAAACAGGACATTGGAATCATTCCGGAATGAAGATGAATGGGCAGAACACGTAGGTCCCCAATTGAGGTGCTCGCGGGGAATGACTTGGTCAATGCTTTTCTAGAAAATTATGGGGAGGTATTGTTCATACAGAGGGATGCAATCAACTCTTCTCCAGGGCCTCTTAGTTAGGCCCGAGCTCATCTAGAGTGACTCCTTCATCCGGGACAAGGATGTGTATCATTTTCCCAAGTCCAGAAGTTAGAAAATCAAATGGGCACATTGTTGCACATCTAAAGCTTGATGCGGCAATTGATTACAGATTTGAGGATCATGTAGAAAAAGAGAGGGAGGCCATCATGATCTCAGGATCTAAGTGGTATAAGTGGATCGATGCTTTCGAGGGTGAGGTTCAAGAGAGGTCGGTCCACTATTGACATGGCCTACCAGACCAAGTAGGACAATCCGCGGCCTGGACATTAATTCCATATAGCCTTACGATTGTGAACCACAGGCCGAACCTCCATACCTTTGAGATTATTCAGTCCTTGGTGCCTTATTCAGTGGAGATGAGCAGTATAAGCCCACACCTACCAAGTTGAAGAAGAAAAACTCTAGTAGAAAAGATGAGCGCACGGTGGTGGAAGAGTTCAACAAAGAGTTGCGCAGGAAAGTAAAAAGGGCTAAGGAAGACTCCATCAAAGATGAGAAAATGAGGGAGAAGAGAGTTCGTGAGATGATGGAGGGGTCCTGAAGTTTGGTACCTACTACTGAGTTCGGGATTCGAACTGTACCAGGGTTAAGGAAGTAGCGAAATGTGAGGGTGTTTTAACCATTTTCGACACATAAAGAAATGGGAACTACTTAGGGGACCCCACTCTACTACTGAGGACGGGACCCGAAAAATCAGACCCACCCCACTGTTGATACAAAAATTCAATAAGATGGGCCATATTAATAAAGGGAGTATATTAGTTCTTATTGTGCGATATAAATAGTAATTCGCCTCCGAGGAGTAATGATGAAACACGTTCTGTGTATTTATGGCAATGCAAAAAACAAAATCTTTGGATCCAGTGATATGTGTTTTTCTTGCATTGGCGTAACTCCGATTGTCGTAGTTAAAATATAAGAATATGAACTTCATGTATTACAAGCAAAGAAATAGATTGATAGTTAATGAAATTATACAATTTTGTTTTTGCCATTTTGTATTTTTAAGGTAAGGACTCGAACCGAGACATTCTGCGGTTAACACAGATCAAAACCTTTCTATTAAAATGATCTGATAGTTTAAAGACACCAACATGCCTTGTTTTTTTTTTTTCAGTGGAATCTTCATTAAACCTACGAAATATTAGGAGTATGGCCATTATTTTCTGGTCCATTTGGCTCTACAGCCCAAAGGTTTCGTCTCCACCCTACATTACTTGGTTACGCTTTTTTGCAGATTGGACAATGTCACTTTATTTCTTTGGGAGTGGGGCTAATGGATTGTGAGTGATAGGGAAGTATGAGTACCCCACTCAACCCTTTGGGGTTTTCTTTCCTTGTTATTGTTCCAAAGAGACTTCTTAAATTATGTGAACGACATTTTAGGAACTAAAATTTTTTTTTTTGTGTTTAGAAGCATGATAAATAATGAAGAATGGCATAATAATTTGTTGAAAGTATACCCAACCAATTTTAAATAAAAATCATGTGCATAAAGGTTTAGACTAGCATAAGTGAAGTATTAAACTCTTAGCATGACATGATATGAAAAACTTGATTTAGACCTACCAGAATTTCAATGGTAAACTGATAATCGGTAATGAAACATGTGCAGAGAGTGTGATTCACTGTTGAATGATTCAGAATAAGATGTGTCATCTAGAACTGTCCCCATGTACTGCAAAGATAATCATCGACCGTTCTAAGAAGTGCGATCATATGGTTGTTTGCTCCCCCATAAAGAAGATATCCCACGAAACTGAACCGAATGAATCAAACCAGATGATAGGAATGTTCCCTTTTTTCCAAATGACTTGAGATCTTAATTAATACCAATTCTTTTAAGCCCCGTAACTACCTTCTCCATAATCTTAATGTGTTGGCCCTTGGTGTGACCTCCGTAGACATGTGACCTTAAATTATACAAAATCCGAAGTGAGGAGGAACTTATACAAAAAAGCGGACAAATCTTGCCATGATCCGTAATCGGGTATTGTGCACTAAATAATGGACAATTTAGATTAGAGGAGATGCGTACGAGAGAGGAAATCAAAAGAAACAGAAAAAGGGAGTTGCGTTGTGAATAAGAGAAGGGATGGCTTGTGTGGGAAAAAAGTGAACAAAAAAATGATGAAAATAAAAAGAAAAGAACAAAAGAAAGAAAAGAGAAACTAAAAGATCAACAACGTTTGAAAGTCACATCCATAGTCGAGAAGAAAAATGGAAAGAAGAGAAAAGGTAGAGTATAAACACGGGGTGTAAACAGAGGTGGTAAGAGGCTGTTAAGAAAGTCAAGCAGGGCAGAAGTCACTAAAAGCACCCAAAAGTACCACACTTTGACCCATGCCTTCATAACAAGACAAAAACTTGGTACATGTGATCGTAGGGAAAATCTTAGTTTGAAAGATTCTTATTGTCGTGAACAATAAGCAAGCCTCTGGTATTTATGAGACTAACTTTACTTGGATTACTTGTCGCGTGAGGTTGAATGAATTGTACTAAAAATATCTTTATTTTGTGAAAAAAGGTTTGCTAATAAAGTAGGTAACTTATTAGCAATTATTCGAAAGTGTATCTTGGATGGTGACACAGTGATGGCGTGTGATTGATTGGTCTCTCGGTTCATGTTTGTATCCATGCAAAATTATCTTGTGAAAGCTCTGGAGAAAAGATTGTTACTTGGAACAGAGCGTTGGAGGAAAAGGCCATGATTGCGCGTACTGAATTACTGCTTCTACTTTAAGCTCTCGCTTAGAGTATTATCGTTTCTTGAGGACTTACAATGGTTTTAAGTTAAGGGTGTGGATGTACGTGAGTTTCCGGAACTATGATGCATTTCATTAGGATTTGTGTATGACAGAGTCGTTTGTGTAGTTTTAGGGAAAATGCCGGCAAGTACCCCTCTAAACATGCCCAATTCCCGAAGACACACTTATACTCCACTAAGGTCCTATTCCCCCCTAAAATTTATTTATAAGTAAATAACTTTCTACCCTTGGCCTGTGGCATATCTTGAAAGGAAAAAAGTCAACCGCGTTGGGTCCACAACAGATAGTGCCAATAGGCTGAATAAGGTTGTAGAAAATTATTTAACTAAAATAGTCAGGGGGGTAATATGAACCGTAGAATAGCATAAATTGTGTCTCTGAAATTTCGGCCATAGTTAGGGGGAGGTACCTTGTGCATATCCCTTAGTTTATGTATTTTTTGTGAGATTTAGGAAACTCAGGCGTGGAGTTTAAAAAAGATAGCCGTGTTGCAGATAATGAGACACCAAACATAGGGCATCCTACGGACCGTATGATGAATCACGCTTTATAGGTAAAGGTCATCGAAGGATAATCATGGAAGTGTTGATGCTCAGGGAAATCTTGACCAAATGTGGAACCACAGTGGTGACTTACAGACCATAGATTGACCCATGGACTGTATTGCAGCTCCATAAATTTTGTTATAGAACTGGTTCTAATACCTGAAGCTGAAACAATCTATGTATGGAGCAACAGAGTGGAGCAATGGACCGTCGTCTCAATGACGGTCAATGTTGGATGATCATAGAAGCTGACTGAGAAGTGGTCATTTTAAAAGTTAAAAAATTGATCAAATCCTGAATCACGGAAGGGACCTATGGACCATCACTCATCTCATGGGGACGAGGATTAACATCGTAGAACGAAACGCCGCCGCGTTTTATTCCTTATTTGTTTTTTCCCTTTTAATCGAGGATTAGTTTATACCATAAGGGATAAAACCCGCATTTTTTGGGGTTAGACGATACTCTTATTGATATTGGATTTGGAGATTTTTTTGCAACGCTAGCCAGTTATTTATCCAAAAAGTTTCTATTTGAAGATTATGGTTTGGCAATTCAAGGGGATTTTCGAGGTTAACATCTTATGACGTAATCTTCAACCAATTCTGATCTATAAAACATGATTGTGTTTAGTTAATATGGTTACTTAAATCCATAACTCGGGTCGTAGGAAACCCTGAGTGATTAACAAAGTAAGAATAGTGATTCAAGAAAATCTTTGACTATTTTCCTGTATTGATAATTCATACGTTAGAAGTATTTTTAACGACTGTGTGCACGTGTTAAAAACTCTTGTTGCTACGTGGGGACAAAGGAGGTAGTTAATAATAAAAGAATTATAAAACATAGATTTTTTGTGAGAACTATCCGCAATAGTCTGTGTCAATATTTGGTGTGAGGGTAAAATACGAAGCCAACATTGATGTGATATCTAATGGAGGTAAAAGTAGAGTTAGTAAGTGATATAAACTGTAGCCGACGAGGTACTGGGGTTAAATTCACAGATTTTGGACTAAGTATTTAGCGATACATTAACTTATAACTTATGCATGTTAATACACGAGGAAGGATGGATATGCTAGGATTGTCGATTATGAGCTTGTAGGGAACCCGTAACCCTAGTTATTATGTCGTCTTATAATGAATTAAAGTTAACTTTTGCTACTAATTGTTTTCAGCACACCCCCCCCCCCTTACAAAGTGTTTGGAATTCTTTGATAAACATATATAATCGTGAGGGTAAAGTTAAGTCTAAAGCATATTTCTCGGTGGTAGTTTTTGTCGTGATAGCCTTAACCTATAGTTGGTTCTTACTTTGACAACGATCACTTTTTTCTGTGACGGGGGTGTAATTGAGGTATCAGTCTAACCAAAAAGACAGCACTCGCTAGTGACTACGGGACCAAAGAGCATGTGACCTTCATATTGCCAACACGTATACCAAATTAGAACATTATCCACTCAGCACTACTGCACGCCCATCCACAAAGTGTACACCTACACCCGGATCTTCAAAGGATTCACATAATCAATAGGGAATTAAAAATGATTCAAACACCACATTTTCACAATTATTAGTCGTCTCGCAGAACTAAAGCACACAGTTTGCTTGCCCCTGAACGTGAAATAGATCATTACTGTGATAGACGGTCGGCAACTCAATCCAATAGTGCTGTCTGTGTCATGGCAAATCGATCCACTAGGTGTTGACGGAACGTGGGCAACCTGATCGACATAGTTGCTTTCCAGATGTGGCAATACGAGTCTCTAATCAAACACCACAAAAAGATGATAAGTAAACATATCCAAGATCATGCAAAGAGGTGATTCCATAGCATACAATAAGTCAATCTATCCTTATTTATGATTCGGGTGATCAATAATGTAAATTCATCCTTAAATCAGAATAACGAAGTAGTTTAAAAACATTATCACCCAAATGGAATCGCAACATCACCTACGAGTTACTCTCAATGGCCTAAACCATGTAATGACCCCAAGTTCAGCCATCTTAGCTCTTTATTAGGGTTTGTATTAGAGGCGAATCTAATTACCAAAGGATTCATCAAGTTCACGACTTCACTACATAAACCGTAGAGGGCACCATATCTGTTCTATCGTACTTGGCTACCCTGTATTAAAGGAAATAATCTATTCAAGAACTGGAAAATCCCCCAGAGGTCATCAAGTCTTCTACTTAATACCTAACCTCAATTACGGGAAACTCTAACAATTTCTCCACGAAATTCACTTGGTGTACAAAGGTTAGTACCCACAATCGAGTATATTGATTCATACATTTAACATATAAGCATTGAATCATAACTACATTAATTCATAAAACCTAACCTACCAGGGTGCCAAAACAGGTGCGTAGTGTTTTGATTTGTTCTCAGCTTTTTCGACTCGCTACGGTGAAAAGTGTGGAAATGAGCAAAGAATGGCAATGTCCAGCCATTCCAATGCTATAAAGATTTTGTCCTTTCTTTTCCCCAAACGTAAGAATCGAGTTTTTTCTAAGGTGTTAGGGTAATTAGAATTTTTTACGTACTTTAGAAAGCTGGATCTAAAAAAGATTTCTCATAATACGTTAGGTACACCTATGCTATTGAGCACTTACTGCAGCCAGCGCTCCAGCAGCTTGTTAAAGCGACATGGTAAAATGTTCACATATTTTTATACTTCTTAATAAGGACGGTTAGTCGTTAGATCGAGATTTCCCTAGTAGGATTGCTTTAATCCACTAGGTCTCTAAACTTCAATAAAAACTTTATTCCATATTATGTGTAGACCTACGACTTCCTGAACTTATAGAGATGGTTGGATTTTAGCTAGATAGCCTATTCCAAATAAGAGTTTATAAGTTTCAAGTGTGATTAGTTCCTTGAATGAATTTCATATCCTACTGTGTGATTCGTTTATTTCATGAAAGTACAACTAGCTAGGAGGGATAAAAAGATACATGCCCAAAACTTTTAAATGTCATATCTAGTATTAAAGAGTGATTTCACTTCGCTTAGGAATGTGGGAGCTACAATTTATCTTATTTGTTTAAGTTGACTGTGACATATTAGAGTTAGAGTAGTCTTAAATCGAGTTTGACTAGGTCAGTTACCCCTCATAGTAGACAATACGTGCCTTCATAAGTTTATAAGTCCCGATCGCGGGCATCAATTTTAGTGAGTCACCTCTAATATGGCGTTCTATGACTATGTCAAGGTTATGGTTCCTCTGGAGAGGGAGCTATACATCGGACTTCACGTTTAGATCACGTGATTTTATTTGGTTACTTCTTCTTATTGCATTAGTTAGTTCAAAGCATGATATCTTAGTATTTCCATTATGTTATATATATCATGTTCAATCTCTTTGTTCAAATCATTTCTCTTTATTCATCTTTATCCTAATTTGCCGGCTCAATACCTTTTTAAGTACTGATTATACGCTACGTGGTATGTTTGTGATGTAGGCTTGTGTAATCGGAATTCAGACACGTGTACATTGATTCCTGATCATATTTAGGATTATAATTAATGAACGTCTTATTCTTTGAATCTGATAGAATGTTCTTTTGTACTCCTCTTTATGTTAGCTTCGTTTTTTTTGTGGGGTTATTAGGCCTGTTTCTATTATCTAGTTAGTTAGAAAACTCAGTTAAGATATACTTAGAGTCAACTTTAGTTTTTTGAGGGGAGTTACATTATTATAACCTTCTCCAGATATTTGATGGAGTACAGTAGTCAGTATTCCCCACAATCTGAAGTTATAAGCATTTTCTAGCCAGAACAATATCTATCATTAAAAAATGTGTAATATGCTTAGTGATTTTCAAATCAGGGTTAGTTTCAGATTGGCTCTGATCAGGTCTATTGTTTACGTTACAGGGGAAGGACTCGGGGAGTGACCAATTAGTAGTAGAGCATCGGTTTAAGGGCCTTAGATGTCTGAAAATGAAGTGAGGCGAGTGTCTTTTATGGATGTGAAGGCAACCAAATTATGGAGGGGACCATAAAAATTGTACTAGGAAGAAAAAATTTCCTTGTCTGTTTTTTATCGTGCATAGGTATGATCTCTTTCAGAACACAATGTTATGCATTCCAGATATGGCCTCTTCGTAGATTTTATGCAATGAATGCAAATTTTAGCAATGCTAACGCAATTCCTCTCGTCCTAGACCATAAGGTTTTGAATGCAAATTTTATAATGTCATTCAACTTCTGACACCGAGTGTAGCCAACCACAACAATCAACATTTCTAATGCCAAAATGTTTCTAGTGATGGATGTGGAGCTAGGGTGCGAGTTTTTTGTTAGGAGGAGTCATCAGAGGATTTTAGAGGTGCAGGTTGGTGAACAGCCCCAAATATCATAGATGAGATCAAGAAAATCCTTGAAGTGATGAAAGTTGTTGGAAATGAAACGAGTAAAGTTGGGCTTCCTAATACTTTAAGGATGTGGCCAAATATAATTTACACATTTGACAGAAAATTAGGTGACGAGAGAGGAATGGCATGCCCATGACCTTTGGCGTGTTTTAGGAGAGCTTTGTTTGAAAGTTCTTCCCACAGAGACATTGTTGAGGTTCAAAATTCTAGTCTGAATGTCAAGGAACTTGATTATGTCAGCCAGACTATAAAGGTATGCTCCAGATTTTATGGTGACGATCTTCAGGGCACAAATAATTAAGGTTCTATTGACGGGTATTTGACTGGTGAAGACAAAGGCAGGAAATGGGAATGATACTGTTGTTGGAAGTATAGTATCTATGAGGTCATGAATTAATTGTAATGCGAGATAAGACGTTTATAATAGCAGGCTGTAAGGACAACAATAAGCTAGATGAGCGAGCAACGATGAGTGATCTCAGGCAGGAAATTGGGTACTAAAAATTGCCACAGTTTCAGCAAGAAATCATCAGCTCACCAACATTGCATAACTGTGCTGGCTATACCCCAAGTTTCAACGGGATCAAACGTAGGGCTTAGTCTCTAAGCTCTCATGAGAGGTGTTTAGGTAACATGATATACGGCAAACTATGCTAAAGTTTGTAAAGAAAGCTTTGGCACGAGTCTTGTAGGCAAGGAAAGGTATTTTTGGTTGGGTTCAGTGTGGTCAAAGAGTTAGAGATTCCCTTTAGTCTAAACAAGGACAAGGAACGGTTAGCAATGTGTAAGCGTCAGTCTAGAACTCAATCAATAATAACAGGTCTCTCAAAATCAGCAGGGGGTTTTGTTTGGACAGGGGTGATCAATGCCAGAAATATTGTAAGATTCCACGCTGTAGGATCAGGAAAGATTCCCTAAGTGGGGTCACTAGTAAATACGAGCCTTTCACTAACATGTTTTATGTTTGTTCCACCAACCGGTACTAACTTTCCTTTTGTAACTCCTTATATAGCAGTGAACTTCAGTGTCAGTCATAAAGCTCTTTCACAAAACCCTTCTCAGTATTACCCTAGTTGGTGACACCATTTATAGATAGAAATGTCTAGCAAAAAGTATCCTCATAACAGTTAGATCTTTAAAGTCACCGCAGAGGTCTGTAAATTTAAAAATGGTAGACTTTGATATCATTCTAAGAATGTATTAGTTACATTACTATCCTCACTCTATTGTAAACGACGATCGTTACTTTTTCAGTTTCAAGTGAACCAAGTAGCCTAGTGACTGGGGTCGACTATTTCCTACCTTAAGTCCCGATAAAGAGCTATAGAGGTTATCTCTATTCATCTAGTGGGGTGGACGTACATATTTGGGGAAACCCCCAAACTCTTGAGTCAGTAAACTAGTAAAGGAGTTAGCCAAAAGTGTTTCCAGAAGATCTTATGGAGTCCTCTCCGGAAAGAAAAATCAACTTTGAAATGATCTCCAATCAAAATATCCAACCTATTGATCATGCCTATAGAATGGATAAAGTTTAAATTCTACGGAATTGAAAGATCCAATTAAAGAGCCTTCTAGATAGGGTTTCATCAGACCACATTTCCCGAGGGTGTTGGGGTTTTTTTATGATAAGAAAGATGGTCTATCAGAATGTGCATGGGACTTATTGTTAGTGATAGTCATAATCACTAATAAGTCCTTATACCATTTTGATGACATATTTGATAAATTCATAGTGCTGTAAATTTTGAAAATCGACCTCAGACCAGTTTATCATTCAACGATACCTCCTACAAAGAAGGTCAATTATGAATTGCTAGATAAGTCATTGGGACTAAACAAGTTATCTGCAAAGTTTCAGGAATTTACGGAAAAGGCGTGGGGAAATAGTTGTGACTTGTTCATTCATCACATTATGATGATATTCTCGTTCTTAGCAATTGAAGAAGAGAATGCGACTCATTTAAGGTTTTTAATGAAGCTCTAAAGTATCACCAGTTATAGCGCTAAGTTTAGCAAAGATAAATATTGGTTGGCACTGTTATTCCTATCTTGGAATATAATTGTCTAGTAAAGGGATTCAAAGTGGTTGTCTGATAAAATATAGGCATTGAAGGCAATAGCCAGATCCACTCTTAGAATGATACCAAAATTTTTTGGATTGGAGAGTTAATACCAGAATGTGTGTGGAAGGATTTTCATCATAGATTCTCCATTGCTAAGTTAATTAAGAAAAAGGTTAAGTTTCTGTGGTCAGATTAGTGGTGAGAATATCTTCCGAATTGAAGAATACATAGATACAACTACTATGTTGATCTAACAAGGTGTAAGATGTTAGTGATCTATCGTTGATATATCCAAAATCGGTGTCATGTGCGTTGAGGCAACGAAGGTAGGTTATATATTATTCTGCTAGATGAGACTAAGTCATGATAAAAAACTATCGATCTCTTGATCTTGGACCTGCAGTCGTAGAATTTCCCTAAAGATTGGAGACATTCTTATATTAGTGCTTTAAAAGACCAAAAGAAGCTTCAGTATGTGTTCACCCAGAAAGAGTTGAATCTTGCTAGAAGATATGGCTTCAATACCCAAGAACTATGACATGAATGTTTTTTTACCATCTTTGTATGGAAAATGTAGTATTTTATGCTCTTAGCCGACTAAAGATGGGTAGTGTCGTACATGTTTATGAAGAAAGAAAGATTTTATCCAAATTTCAATGCTTAACCTCTTTAAATTATCCGTATGGACATATCAGATGATGGTAGAAAGTTCAGAAGGGTTTTGGAATTTCATTAGTAGTGGAGGTAAGGAAAAAACAGAAAATGACCTATGTTGCTTCATGAGGGTTGCCAAAAAAGTAGGTGTGACCAGGGAGATTAACATTCCTACATATAAGTGGAAAGTGATAAAAATGAATTGTATTATGGGTTTACCTCGTATTTCCAAACAACATTACTCCATTTTGGTAACACTAGACATTATTACTAATTCAGCTCACGTTTTGGATGTTAAGACTACAAATTTAGCGGAGAACTACACCAAGATTCACATTAATAAGATAGCTAGGTTGCAAAAGGTTTCTTTTGATATCATCTCATATATAATCCCTCATTTTACCTTTCACTTATGGAAGTCATTTAATAAAGGTGTTGGTGCTCATACTTATCTCAACATAACATTTCATCTATAGATGGATAGTTAGACAGAGTGTACTGCTCAAACTTTAGAGGATATGTTGATAGCTTGTATGATCCATTACAAGGGAAGTTGGTATAATCACCTACCTTTCATAGAGTTTTCCTACAACAATAGTTATACTTCAAGTATTCAGATAACCCCTTATGAGGCACTATATGGCCGTAGGTGCAGATCTCAAGTTGGTTGGCTTGAATTAGGTGAAGCAACGTGAAGGACGATTAGTTCATGATGCTATGGAAAGAGTTCAGCTCATCAGAGATAGACTCAAGACATCCCACAGTTATCAGAATTCCTATGCAGATGTAAGGAGAAGGGACTTGGATTTCCAATTTGATTATTAATTTTTCCTGAAAGTGTAACTTATGAGGGGAGTGATGAAGTTTGAAAAGAAAGGAAAGCTCAGTCCTACATATGTAGGTCCTTGCAAAATCATAAAAGGGGTTGTTAAAGTGGCTTAGAAAATATTTAAGGGCCGTTATGATCTGAGAGTTGCCAACAGAACTAGCAACAATCCAACTAACTTTCACAGTTCCTTTTTGACGAAGTGGTGGTGGGTGTTTGTAACAACCAAAAAATGAACTGGTTTCTCTAGAGCTTCATCAATGTCCCAATCTTAGGAACGATCTTAGTAATGTGTTTGTGTGATTTGAAAGTATTTTTATGTAATTGAAGTCAAATGTCGAGCAGGAGCGACCTAAGTCGTTCAATGATTAGTACTTATGTGCGTGCCAGCGATAGGGTGTATCTCATGAGTTTCTAAGGTCTTATATTGGTTAATGTATTTTTTAAGGAGCATGTGAGTTTTGTAATGTTTGGAGCTCTCAAACGTCCAAGACGTTTTTGTAAAGATAGTCCTGGACGTCCTGGTGTCGATATGTTGTCTTAGCAGATTATGTGACTCGTTTGTGTGAATTTGATTGACAGGTTCCAAAACGTCGACGTGCATGTTTAGGGGTTCCAAAATTGGGAATGATTCCACCTAGGACCCACAAGGGGCCCGAGAAGAGGACCCCAAACTCCTGGGAGTAGACTGCTTGGCAATGGCAAACCACGACCCCAAACAACGGCAAGTCGACCAGGCGACGACTTTTCGATGGGTGGTGTCGATGGTGACATGTTTCCTGCAGTTTTGGATTTATATACCCAATCAATGGACCCCAAACGACGGGGCGTTTTCTAGTTGACGGAACTCGACCTGTTCCCCATAAACACAATAAACCACACACTCCTCCGCACCTTTTTATCCCCCCGCTCTGCCACAGGCCTTCTCTACTCATATTCTCATTGTATACAGCCGGATATATGATCCGGTATGTGAAGGCCTATCGATTGTAGGGTTCGAATGCGGCACTGCAGTTGCCTGCAAGTGCTGCCAAGTTTGGGTGTTTTGGTAAATTTCAACCCAAAGCCGTTAAAAAAAGAGGAAAGTTATATTAAGTGTGATGGGTATTTTAAGGAGTATTTAATCCATTGTAAAATTTCATTTAGACCAAGCAATTAGTATTCAAAAACTCAATTCCCTTCCCAAAGATTCTCCAAAAACTCCAGAGCGATGCTACAGTTGAAGATGCGAGCTTGATTAGGGATATTCAAGGATTTCATTCTGAATATATTGGGAATATTGATACTAAGGTATGATATTCCTGCATATAAGGTTATTGTCACCACTTAGAGTAAATTTCGAAGATGATTTTCAAAGATTTCAAAAAGAGAAAAACCCATTCACTTAGGAGGGATCTGCCATGCAAACGTTTTCACAACTTTAAGACATGGGTTATGGCTGTATAATGATGTTTCAAAGACAATATCCATTAAATCCTTGCCTTCTCAATCTCATATTTGGTCACGAAGGGTTGAATGATGTTTGTCAGATGTAGTGAATTTGTGCAGAGTGTATGGTGCTCTGATTTATGTATAGATCAGGATGGGTATGGTTTATAGGATTTCCAATTGGATTATATGAGTATGTTATATTCTCGATATTTATTTTGAAATATTGGATTGAATGGGGATCATTGGTCATTGGTAGGGATTTGGTATCAGTTGATGATTTGGCTATGGATTGAAGTTGTGAGATTGGATTTGTGGTATTGAGGCACTAAATTCTATTGATAATTATGTTGTCTAACTCTTATATCATGTTGATGATGATTGGTATGGTCCACTTATGGTGTGGTGCTTCGGTTATAATTGTAGAGAATAATTGTTTGTCGCATTACTTTATGAAAATGGAATCAATGTTGCCGCATGGCAAAATGCTGTTATAGGTTTTATTTATCAGGTATAACTGCTACGTGATTCATAAATGTCTTAATGAATGTGTTACATTTGAGTAATGTAGGTATTTCTTATGTATGTATATGTGATCATGATAGGATATTAAGTGCTTGCCGTGTGAGTGGTTTGACTAATGTTGAAGCGTGATCTTCAACTTACATATGCACTTATTTATTTTTGTTGATTATCTAATATAGGAGGTGTTTGGATGGAATAGAAGTATGCTTAGTCGACCTAGGTGCTTCTTGAATGATATGCAGATATGTGATACAGGAAGTTTGTAGGAGACATTATGTCCCTGACTTGATCCAGTATGATGTGAATAGAATTCTTACTAGTAGGCTAAAGCTTTTAGTCGTGTACATGTAATTAAATGTGACGTGAAGATAGTTAAGAAGGTCCTTATGGGAAAGGCTTCTAGAAATAAGGCTATGATATCCTTGAAGTTGAAGTCGTGTAATTGGTATCCTTCGTGTGTGGAATGGTGGATATAAGGTTGGGGGCGTGTGGAACGGGCATGATATCATCTAAGGAAAAGATTAGGCGATCTTGTTAAAACCTGTGGTGACCTAGTGGACCTTCTGTAGGGAGGGTTTGTATGTGATGGGTTGGAATTAATATGAAACCCCTTAGATGCTCCTTTATGCTGAATTTCCTATTAAGAACAAAGGCTAGCACGCGTGTGTATGGTTTGGGCAGTTAGCTCTTGTCAAGGATGATAATACAGATCCAAAGAAACCTTCATATTCGTAAACAAGCTGCCTACAGGGATGAGATGGGTCCGTTCTACCATTGGTCCAGTAGAACACCCTATTGAGTTGTTCGGTATAACTTCCCGAATTCATCGCATACGAATTGTTTGTAAAACCATGGTCTATGTCGGATATTGTCTATTTCAGTCATATGGGAGATCTAGAGTGTTGGAGATATTGCTATTGCAGGTTAGGTGGTGGTAATAGGACTCGAGGTCTAGACATTGAACGATAGGCTTTGGAAGATGTTGTGAGTCAAATCCCTAGTTTTCTCCAAGACAATTACTGAACGTCTTAAGTGTTGAGGAAAGTGTCTCCTAAATGGTTAATGACCTTATGATTAAGTAAATACTTGTTTGATGAAAATGTATCATCCTAGACTAGCTTTGACGATTGATCAGGTAGGATGAGAGGGTTGTGATGCGCGTCTCTTCATGGTCACCTAGGTAATCTTAGAGTCAGTTAGGTAGGTGGTCTAATTAAAATTATAAATCTCTTATTTAGTAGTCTAAAGGACCTCATTGGGGGTAGAAGGATGTATGGCGAGCAAGTGAAAACTCAGTCACTGGAACCTTGGATGACCTTGGTGTGAGGGGTTCGCATGGTATGTTAATGGTGTGATAGTGATGATTGTAATAAACTGAACTTAGGTCGTCCTGAGGGATCATGTAGGTGTGTTGTGAAGGGTTGTATGGGTGGCCGCTTCAATATCTCAATTATTGAGTCTTAGGATAACCCGTTAGTAGGGATCATGTGTGAGTATGTTATGTGTTTTGATTGTGGTATGATGTATATTGGGTATTTGTAAATTATATGTGAAATTACAGGAGTAACTGGAAGGGTACTGTAAAATGCCACAAAAGGACTATAATGTAGTGTGTATATTGTGAGTATGCAGTGTTTTTTTCTTGTTGTGATTTTTCTTTGGATTTTTTTTGTTTTTAGTTCGTTTCTTTTGGCGGTTGATTGATTTGTTGTGTTGTTTGCTTTTTTAGGATTGTCGTGGAATGTATCGTTTAGTTCTCGTACTGATTTTGCGTGTACGAAAGCATTCATACGCCGAATTAAAAAGTGGCTCGCTTCTCGAGATGAATAACTGAATCCTCAGCTGGCATGATTCTTTCCCGATCTAGGTCATGGGGAAGTTGTTTTTTGAGCAGACTGGTAAGATTATTAGTGTCATCGGTGGTATTCGGTTGTATGTTGTTGAATTTTCATTGCTTTCCTGTGTGGTTTTGTTTCGTTTGTTATTGGTGTGTGACGTTATTTGGATTGTTTGCGCTACTCCTCTTTCTTAGCATCATGCGTTGGTATTGATTAGAAATATGAGTTTGGGAGTTTGCTATCTGCGTCGGTCAACTGCTTGGATGCAGGTTCAGATGGTGGTGTTTTCTATTTCGTTTTCGTTTCTTTATATTTCTTTGGTAATTTGTTTATGATGCTTGTTGTTTTTTTTTTTGTTTTTTTTTCTGTTTTCGATTTTTGATGTGGTTTTGGTTGTTTTCGTGTTTTTTGGATTTTGATATCGCTTAAATTCTTTTATGAATCTTTTATATCATAATAAGCATGAAAGAATGTTCCTACAATAAATGTCCCTTTTCAAAGTTTTGCATTAGGCGAAATACTTAGGTAATTCAATGTGCTAACCCTTGTTTATTTTGGACTTAAGGTGGAATGGAAGTCTTAATATGTCCATGGAGGATGGATAGGTTTCTAAGGGTCGAAGAGGAAGTAGTGTGAGGTCCTCTATAAATTCGGGACCCCATACACACACTTCTTTTATGTTTAGTCTTTATTTTACATGTCTGTATGATCTGAGTCCCAAATGTTGTATATCAAAAGTATAGATGGTTCAATGATACATTGTAAACTTTATTTCTTTTAATGAAAGTCTTCCGCTTGCTATAGTTATTGAACGAATTCTTCATGTGGAGAAAGTTTGAAAATTCTTATTATTTAGAGTGTTAATTAGACGATGATTTTATATGCAGGTTAGCCTTAGTGCATACTTCTTCTGCAGAAAAAACTCATACGTCGTGTGGCGACTCAAGACTGCATTCAAACGTTAGGGGTGATTTTTGGGTCATTCACCATCCATAGACATGGAGTATGAACCTTGAATTCCATTATCCAATTCAATAAAAATTAAGATCATAGTATAGACAGCAGGACGTTTAAAAGTACAACGGCAACAAGTGAAGAAAAAGTAATAGTCAAGTTCAATAAGTGATGAAGGAAGGCAGAGAGTATTAATGTTTTCAAAAGATTTTACAAGACATTCTAATACCAGATTTTACAGGCCGTACGATCTAGGATCCCTAAGCTCACCGCGGCGACTCGACCCAAAGCAAGGTCCATACAGCATCTTAGCACAAGCGTCATGGCGTACGTCACTTAAAATAGGTTAGAAAAATTTAATTTTTTATATAGAAGCATACTTACACTTCTATCATAGCCTATATGAAGTTACATAGCACTACTAGCTATGAAGTTTACATGACTTCTCGTCTAAGCAAAATAGAGTTATTCATTGATCATATTCTATTTTTCTCACAGAGAACTGTCTATTTATAAGCGTTCAACAAGAACAACAAATAAGGTCCTTAAACCTTTAGACACAATAGTCTTTAGAACAAATGTACTTAACCAAATATCAATAATTCTATTACATCAATAGAGAAACATAAAGTGTCCAATAGTGCATATGTCCACTCATCTTTGAGGACATACCACAATGCCTTGGAGATAAGAAGTCCAAGCTTCCTTCAAGAATGGTGAAGCAACTAACTATCCATAACCTATACTCATATATAAGAGGGAGAAAAGGGGTTAGTACAATTAATGCACTAAGTATGGAGAACAATCAAAATTTTTTTGAAACATGAGAATAATGATTAATGTTCATAAAGTATCATACATGTGTTTGGTTAAAGCCAGGGAACATATGCAACACATCGTGTAAGTGCATAAAACAATAATATTTAATTTTCAACACAATATGACTTGAGAACTTCTAGGATTCAATTTGGAAAATGTCAAGGGATTCAGCCCCCTACTACCAACCCTACGAAGCGTTCCCATGGAAAATTACCCTTGGTCAAACATGATAACTACGTTACTTTTATTAAACATTTTATCATAATCATTATAATTACTGGGAACACCGATAAGACCCTGTAAAGCCTTACTAGTGCACGTACACGTGGAAGTCTCATACCCCACTAATACTAGTAAACTCATTAGGAGCTCAATTAGATTGGTTTTTACTTCCTTCTCTGTACCTCAGCTTCTGTAGTACCTTAGGGGCCAAAGCAACTATAACTACAGTAAACCAGAGCTATTTTTTCATGGAATCCGGTGTTATAAGCCCACAGGGAAAAAGGGGTATTACACTTGCCAAGGTGAAACCGAGAATTAGCTACTATGTGGATTCCACTAGCTATGTCATACCCAGGGGAACGAGTAAGGTCGTGTGAGAATGTGCTTTAGAACGGCCGATTGCCCTAGGATAAGCTCCATCTCAAGAGTCATCCCACTTTGGATGACCTGGCCTATGGCATAGGGGGTGTCTGTTTCCTCAATGGTACGTCTCCACTGAGCCTTATAGGAAAATGCCAACTACTACCATTATTCATCGTAATTGTGATACATGTCGTGAAGACTAATTCATCTTCAGTCACTACAAGTCAATATCAATCTCTATAGATTCATGATATGACGAATTACACTCACACAGAGATATCAGTCGATACAGTGTGAGTATTACTTTATAATCTCAATTATAGTGTTTCAGAGACACTAGATTTTAATCAACATAATAGACCAAACTATTATACATACTTATAACACAAGGTAGATAAACGACTTAATAGAAGCAAATCAGTCCAAATACCTAGTTGTATTCTTCCATAAATCACGCATGTACCTGCAAGTACTATTTGAAAGTATCTGTTCAACTCGTCTCACATATACAACCCCTAAATTTACCTTCTTTGAAAGGTTATATAAATATTTATATGATTATACGTTAGTCAAATCAAATAATCATGAAGACAAGATTCTATAAGTAATAATCATCAATGCCAATACATCATGCTCATGATTTCTCAATTACCCCACAAATCGTGCCGTTGGGTACTTGGAATCCCATGGGTCTTGGGAATTTTCACCTAGACACCATAATTAACCCCATAAATAATAATATAAGGAACCTAATCCAACTGAAAAGGATTTAGAGTGAACCATGATAGAATTACCTACCCAAGTTTGGTTTCAATCTAGCTTTCGAAATTTAGAAATGTTGAAGGATTCATGGGAATATTCATAAATGAATCTACATATCCATACCTTAAGGAGGAATTCCCACGAACATTGACAGTGAGAGAGAATGAATTTGCGTGAACTTAGATTGATTCTTTTTGTGTCTTCAATGGTGGTCTAGAGATAAGATGTTTGTGAGAGGGAGGAAAAATGTCGCTTTGATTGTTGATTTTTTTAGGAAGGGATGAACATTCAAATGTTTAATGAGTCAATTGTATTTCAATATCGTTAAAAATTACGAAATTTGCAGACCCCACACTTAATTGGAAAGAGAATGGAATTTCCCAAACCACCGCTTAGCTTGGCAGAATTTTGGCATTGTGAACAAAGTCCATCGAAAACTTAGTCAACGATCCCATTGCGTCCATGAAAGTGATGTCTTGCCAAGGCGATAGTTTCGGTTTAAAAGAGTGTCATTTTAAACTATTTTTAAAAATGTTAAGTGTCAATCAAGCAACACAAACACGAAAGAGTGTCGTGTCTAGACGAAAGGCTTCATTGATTGTGGTCGTGGGGTTGCACCACTGCCACAACTGCACTTTTGCAAAGGGAAATGAAGGTGCCGCATCAAGACCATAGGCTGTTCCTTGGGGGGAGTCTAACCAACAAACTTTCGAGCCCAATATGCACTGTTCTATATATTTACACATTGTTTACAATTTCATTAGATTCCGACGCCTAAAACCCATTGAAATATAGTCAATAACAGAAGCTCACATTTCACACTCTCCGACCCGGCGTGCTGGTTGTTTCTTAACATTTTGAATCCTTACACAACTTCCTAAATAGATTCAAACATTATTTTAGGCTTCCAAAACTCAGCTTAAAGTGGACTTTCATCGTAGTCGGGATTCTGTATACTAAGTGTAGATGCGGAATCAGAGGGGTAACAATAGTTCAGTTAAGAACGAGAACGTGGAGGTTCATGACTTCAACGAAAATACGGGGGAACGATGTATGTCACCAAGAGTTGAAATGTTCCAAATTTTAATACATCAAGAACACAAAGCTAAGATGTTTGAGTGATTGTGAGCGAGTTGTTCAGAAAATAGTAATCGTTTTCTAAACTGAAGCAATAGACGGAAACTATGACTTTCCATGATAGCCTTCAGCTATGTTTGAACCAAATTATCTCAAATAATAGAAATAAACAGTCCTGTTGTTTAAAGATAAGAGCTAGTAAAATATTTTGAAAGTATGATTGTTTCTCTTGGATGGAGAGTATACCAAGAAAGATATGGAATACTCAAAGGCGCAAACAGCGGACATACGCCCGTCTTGAGAAAATTCTTGTGCAAAGCCACTTGACTTTTATAATAAATATGAAGTAAATGGAGTGGAAATTACTAATTTTATTTAAACTTAAACAAACAGGTATTTTCAGAAAAGCGGACGCATTTCTAATAACATTGTCTCAAAACCCATCTCACATTGTAATGAAGAGAATCTTGAGAGCAGCCCCTAAATAAAATATAAAAGAGTAATGACAAATTAAAAGAACATAAGGGTGTGTCCGTGAATGCTATGATGACTAAAACCAGGACGCACTTTTGTACTAAAAAGAACTACAAAATATAACGAGGCCTACATAGAATAAATGTATGGCAATACGCGGTAGTAGAATTGTCCCAGTATAGAACATATATCACCAAACTAATATATCAAAAATGGTTAGTCATAATAGACATAGTCATAACAGATAAAGGCATCAGGCATAAATTGTATATCATAAGCATAAAAAAGCATCATAAACATATGAGGTTCATACCTAACATGCGTGGTCTTCATTACTCATAGAGAGTAACCATTAATAAGACAACTCCAAGTATACTCGGGCAAGGAAGGTTAGGTCGACATCACCATAATAATATGAACGTAAGTACCTCTTTGTTGTCACAACAAGAATCTAGAAAACCGAATGAGACCGGCATCCCCCTTGACCTTCTAATAGGTCGAAGAAAGAAAATTTACCCCGGAAGTCATTCTAATCATCTCGGTTAATTATGCGGAAAATTCTGAACCTTATTCTGAGTTCTTAATGGCATTCTAAACATTTTCAAGCTAACATCATACGGCGTCCTCACAAATAAACATCTAATATAAGATAATCAATGAACAGAAACAGCTTCATCATGGCATCAAAAGTAATTCTGCAGAGAAGAAGCAACGGACACAAATACAAGTGAAAAGTAAAGTGGGAAAGGAAACATAGTGGACCATGCTCCACTAGAACAAATCCTATATCTCCGCTAGATAATCACGGTATAATCACGAAAGCCTAAGGGCCTACCAAGTCTGGTGAAAGAGCCACGTACGGACTAGGAACGCAAACTTAAAACTCTAGCATCCACCTTGCTGCCCCTAACAATATTGAGTTGTATGGGATTGGTACATCCCATGTACTATGAATGGGTATATTCAAGCCACACACTACGGACATGGCCTGAGTAGACTCGCTCTTCCGAAAATACTATTCTTATGGAAAGTCAAGTCAGTGGATCTACCAAATGTGTGTACGGAAGTTGTCGAACTTCAAAATTTAGATTAGGAAGCTCCCGTGACGCTTTTTCGTGATTTGGTTAGGAAGTCTGTGAGTTTGTCACAAATTTGGACTAGGAAAGTCATGCCATGAGAATATGTATCATCATACTAATGCATATTGCACACAAACATACAAGAATACTACGAGAGCAAATATATATTGCATATAGAACATAACATAGGACACATAGCACATATTCTATTGCCATTATAACCACATAAATCTTTTATAGCATTCATTATAATATAGTGAGACCTGTACTAAGGTTGACATTAAGACTTTCCAAATATGAGGCTCACATATGGGACCTCAACTAGGGATTATTATAAACAAAAAACGAGTTTGTACATCATTCTATTAGTATCTTAACTTTAATCGTCATAGGTTAGTGTGAAGACCATCTAGGATGTAGTTTAAGACTTCCATTGGGTTGGCTGGGCAATCATAAATAAAACCTTCGTGTTCATTACTTGCAGTCTAGATCACACTCTTGATTACTCCTATCTACACCTTTGGTTCGTTTATTTCATTATGTGAATCATGTGAGGCTGGGCCTGCATCATTCTTGGGAACTTTAAACTTTAACCGACATGTGATATGTGAGAATCAGAAATTCCCGTGTCTCACCACCCTAAAGAGGTGGAGGTGGCCTCACGGCCAAGGGTGACCCAAAAACATGCTAGCTTACATGGAATTTAACCCCGCCAGATCCCTATATTGGCAGATATGGTTGGAAAAAAGCGCGGAGATATAAGGAGATTACTACCCGGCTGTCGGACAGTTCTCATCTCCTGAGAGTTGAACGTGAAACTTCCCTCCAGAAAGACGTCATCACGTCATAGCTCGCTTCGATCCGGTGCTAGTATGAGTTCATTAGAGCAAACTCTATGTCATGGAAGATGGCTTCTAGTAAGAGTTACTTCATATCTCAATAGATGATTTCAATTCTAACACTAGTACCCTTAGTGGTTACATCTCAACTGCATTCTGCATCAGAGTGTCATAGAGACTCGTCTCTCATTAAATTTACACTCAAAGGTGCAAAGTTCTGGTACCATACTTCAGAACTAGTGGCGATTGCTATCTATGTACATTAGTCTCGTATCATGTTAGTCACCAGTCATGCAACATTGCCGCATTTGCCTCGTATAATGATCACCCTTTTTTACGTGCATTGTTCAGTTATTATCTGATGAGGCACTATGGACATTTGTCTGTTTCACACTTACCGTAACCATATAGGGTTTATCATTTTAATTACATAAAGTTTAGCATTGTCTGTAGCCAATGCACTAGGTCATTTATTGTCTTTGACACGGTAAGAATCATTCTAGGGTTACATCATTCTCCATTACATACATATTAGTGGGTTCACTTATTTTCAACGGATGATTGACGAGGGTCTACAGCATTACAAGCATGAGGATTCATTATCGTTCGTTAAGTGCACTAATATCTGTCCTAAGATTAAGAGTACAAGACTATATGTATCTTGTATTAGTGCCAAGGACTCGATTTCGAATCTTCTACGTGGCATAGTCCTTGACATTTAATTCTTTAGGAATTATGTGACTAATTACAGAAAGTTAGGAAGGAACCCAAGTTCGATCTCTGGGACAAAACTTACATTTCTTCCTTGATTTTATGATTAGTCTCATGATATTAGGACCTAGAGTAGAGCAACAACATAAAATTCTTTTAGTTCCTTTTCTTAGAAATTCTCTCCCTGGCCGCGGGGTCATGGGTTCGGTTCAATACCACCACAGCCCACCTTTTATGGTACTACTATTTCTTTCTTGTTCATTCGCCAGTGACCCATGGAGGTTATGGGATCAAACCCACAACCTCTCATTTATTCAAAAAATACAGAACCTTCCCTCCCAAACCTAACCCCTCACCCCCCCCCCCACCCCCTTCCCCCCCCACCACACTTCCCTTCATCTCAGCCTACCCCTCCCCCCCCACCAACTCACCCCTCCCCCAAGAACCCCTCTCCTACAACCCCCCCTCACCGGCCCCCATTCCCACCACGAATCCCCCCCTCTCTCCACTCCCTGCCCACCACCCGCTGCCACCAACATCTCCCTTCACCCTATATCCAAATCCACGCCCCCCCACTACCCACCCCTCCCCCCCGCACCACCCTACCCCCCCACCCCCACCCTCCCCACACAACACCACCCCCCACTCTCCTCCCCTCTAACCCCCCCCATACACCTAGTCTCCTACTCCCCTCCCCTCCCCTCCCCCCCCCCCCTCTCACACCCCCTAACCAATCTCTCCCCCGTGCCTCCTCCCCAGCCCGCTAGGGACTGAGAGGTGTGGGCGTTCGAACCCCCACCAGCCGCCTTATTTTATTTCATTTCCTATCTTGACTTATCTAAGCCGTCTGTTGTTGGCAGTGAGGTTTTGAGATCGAACCCCCAAAACATCACTTATTTGTCTTTTTTCCCTTTATCCTTTTGCATGCTCTTGAGGTCGTGAGTGTGATTCCCACGCATATCCACTGCTTTCTTTTATTTTCTTTCACTTCATCCGATTGTGTGGTGGTCGTGGGCTTTCGATTCCCATCCCTCATAATTCTTATTTATTCACTTATCTTTTTGCATCTACCTTTTCAGCCAGTGTGATTTACCATATTTCGAATCCCCCCCTACCCACTTTTTTTCTTGCGAGTTAAGGTTTAATCACCACGACGTGAGGTCACCATTGCTTCGAACCTTGTGGCGTCCCCTTTTAAAATCAATTAAAGCTTCCAGATTTATCCTCTACACTTAAGCCTAAGCTAACACTTAAATTTGTTGGAAACCTTACTAATTTTCTGGCCTTTTTCACAATGTTTTTTTTTTCCCCCCACTTGCAAATTAGGAAACTTCAGGGATCATGAACACTTTGAGGGTTCAATGGATTGTTGTTAACAAAAGATTGATACTCACATTACCCCGTCACTTCCCTTTTTGAGAACATTCACCAAACTTAACATAGGTTAGAACATAAAACTGAAACAAAAAAAATATCAAACTTGAAGCCCCTTACACGAACCTCATTCACACGACCCATTCTGCACATGCATATCCTGCAAACAACTCCTCCCAAATCACATGGTTTCTTTCATACAATTCAAGTACCACCAAACAGATCATATTCATCACAAAAACATACCTACCACATAAATGTACTTGAACATCCATTACCGACCGGCGATTCAGGGTGAGCTAGTGATAGGGAGCAGGCAAAAGGGCGGAAAAATCCTAATTTGACCATGAATAACATGAAGCTTTAAGGGTCTTGTAGTGCAGTAAGGGAAGCCCCAAGACGAGAGAAGAAACCATATCTGTTGACGTTAGTTAGACCTCTGACTTAATGCCCAAAACATCACACCAAAGAACAAGGTGTAAGTCCAAAAGCTCAACACTAACTAGACGAAAAACGTCTCTCTTGGCCCCTGCAACATTGCTTGGCTATGTTTGAATAAGTTT
>JAKWJA010002489.1:15755738-15885705 GCA_027704765.1 Solanum habrochaites | reverse complement strand
ACAATCCATTCCCCGAGAATCTTCTAGGGCCAAACTTCACAATCGAGCTCATCTCAAAACACACGACTGATAACATCACAAAAGCTCACCTCTAAAAGCCTTACACCACAACTTCACGACCTCTCTTCAACCACCGTCTACACCAACAGCTTCAACCACAAGCTCACCAACACGCTTCACCACCATGAGCTTCACCAAAATTTCGTTTTTCTTTTTCTTCTCCCCAAAATCTTCTCAGAAATTCCCTTTCACATCACTGCCACTTCATCAACACCACAAAAAAGAAAGGCTGCTCGTCACAAATTGCTTATGATGAAATTCGGAAAATACGGTTTGCTAACGTCATTTGCGCTTCTTTTTCTTTACTTTTCTAAAAGTTAATAATAGGGAAGTATTTTTTTGAGGAAGGACAAATTATACTTGGAGGGAATGTATTTTTATTAGAGGGAAAAACTTGTGAGGGTCAAAAAATGCAGATTTATTTGTCTAAAAACAACGTTGGCCGGAAACGTAGAGTTGTCTATAGCAACGGTTTTTAAAAACCACTTGTAATGCTATAAAAACACTGTCTCATATAGGGACGAGATTAATACTGATTACTGCGAAACTGTTATGGGGTTTATGTAGTGTGTCTAAAAAGGTTAAAAGATCCAAGGATATTTGTCCACTGGGTTATAACCGTGTAAATTCGGTTATATCTATTCTATACGATGGGTGTAAGCGTTGCTAATAGAGACGTTGCCCGTAATATCAACTTTCCCTAGTAGTGAAAGTTGAGCAATGAGAAAGAGTGCATAAAAAAGATCCAGTGTCAAAAATATCACACTCATGTAAGTTTCACAAGCAAATGCATGGCACTCCAAAATAAGATTGGCTTATAATGACTTCGTATGATACCACTATAGGGAAGTAGAAGCATAGGTAATTAAATACCTCAATAACTTGGAACAATATCCCTACAATGAAAGTAATAAAACCGATGTGAACTAGCCAATAGACAAGTGAGCGTAAGAAATGTTAGCTGAATGCATAGTGTAAACATAAAATGACTCATTATAGGTAAGGAAATCATCCCTATCCGCTTAGGAATTAACTTACATCGATTCCTTGTGAGGTAAAAGTGGTATACGGAATCAATGCACGTGTAAGATAAAAGCAATCGATACTAAAAGATTCTTTAACTCCACAACCACAAGAAGAAAAAGGATTGACAATAAACAAGTATAGGAGAAATAGAAATGAGCGGTACTCGGTGTTGTAAAAAAGGAAGAGTAATTTTGTCAAATCTTCGCTCTGGATAGTGTCTCAGGAGATTAATGTCTAATAATACGAATGTCTTATTAATGGCCTAACCGAAACATTCTTGTGCGCTTTTAGAAGGGAAAAAAAAAAAAAAAAGAAAAAAAGAGAAAAAAAGAAAAGAGGGGAGAAAAAATGGAAAAAGAGAGAAAAAAAGAAAGGAAAAAAAGAAAAAAAAAGGAAAAAAAAAAAAGGGGGAAAAGAGGAAGAAAAAAAAAAAAATAGAGAGAGGAAGGAAAAAAAGAAAGAAAAGAAGAAAAAAAGGGGGAGAGGGGGGGGGGAGGGGGAAACCTTGCAAATTCACAACGGAATACCACATGCATCTTCCATACCAAAAGCGCAATTACACAACTAATTACTAATGACTATAGCTTTCCCCTAAAATTCTGTTGATTATTAAGATCTTTCATTGATCATGGATGCATCGATTTATGTTGCATGGGGTTGCATACCGTATAGACGTAGTACAAGTTTGTCTCTAACGGCCTATAACAATATTACTATTTTCCAGTTGCAGTTAAAAGGACAGATTGAAGCCTCTTAAAGAGATAAGCAAAGGGAAAAGCGTTTAGACAGTAAGCGTAAAGACCCAATCATTTGGTAGGTCACTCGTGAGTTTCGAGATGACTACAAAAGATTTTGGAGTCATCATCCTTATTTTAAAATAACCGCATAGTGGATGTTGATCGCTAATGGTTGTTATTTCGTATTTTTGTTTTTAAGGGGGGGTTATTAAGCATTAGTAATAAGGTCCTGTTTGGGCAACTAACTTGATGATATAATTCATCTTCATTTTGAAATTTCTTCTTTATACTAGATGGTTGTTTCATTTACGGTTTATATAGTATATGATGCCATTAAGTATTAATATATAAAGTCTATGTAGAACTCCAATACTATAAAAAGTGTTTAAATTGTTTTCCGCGTAAAATTAACCATATGAATGTGAATGAGATGCAAGGGAAAGATTCTTGTCTGCAACCTCTGATAGGTCAACAACAGAACGTTTGTTGGCCGAGGTGTTGAATTACCAAAATCCGGGGGTCAGTGACAAACTTGGTACGTCAAAAAAAAAAAGAGCATATTTAAATTACCTAGCAAGCGTAAAGCGCAACACAAAAACCATGTTATGTAGTTTATGACTTATGACATGTGAAGTGGTGCCACAAAATCATGACTTAGAAGAGCTATTCTATGATAAAAAAAGAAAATTCTCCAATTCTTCTTACTTTTCCATACTATCCAGGCTTGGACACTAGGGTTGTGTCATTCATACGGCTTTACTTCGCTTCTTGTGTGGCACGTATAAAAGAATACACACAATACATAGAAGGAGGGCCAAGTGGGGGGGTGTCTAAAGTGTAGACTCATGATACAGCCATTCTCAAGAAGGGGTCATAATGAGAGAATTCCCAACGAGGGTGGTACTAAAGGGACGTAGCGGTGAGTATGGGGTAGGTGGTTTCGCATCGACAGGTGAATCATAGGTCGATAGTAACTAAACCCCAGGGTTATGAGGTAATTTATGAATGAGGATAAGGCTACTTTGATTCATACAAAACTCAAATAGATATACATTAGACATGTGATTTGGCTCATAGTGTTATTCTATAATAGCTAGAGAAATAGGTGGTAAGGCTTCAGTTATCCATTAATTGTGCTAGAAAAAATGATCATGGTGTGTTCAAATACCAACAGATAAATAATTTCACAATCCTAAAAGCTAATAAGAGAGTTTGCTAATAGGATACTTATTACCACTTAGGTAAAGGCATTTAAAGACGAGAAACAAGAATTTTTCCTTCCCTAACACTATGGTTCCCGTAATAAATATGGGGTTTTGGTAAGAAAGGGGCAGTTGATTCGTGAGATAATAATTACATGTCATTAGGATATTCTTACAGAAATAGGTAAAATTTACCAAAACGAAAGACTTTGCTTCTAATTCATCCAGGGTTGTTGCATGTTTGGAATGGTTCAGCAGTGTCCGTTGCGATCGCACTCTATCCTACCCGTACAAGGGGTAAGGAGTCCCGATGGAATCTTTTCTTATGAAGAGTTTCCCGTTGCAGTTTTAGATCAGCAAGTGAAGAGACTGAAGAATACAAGAATTTTCACCGTGAGGTGTTATGGGATGAACCACCTTGTTGAGTAGGGCAAGAGTGTGGTAGGCTAGATGGGGCCGATGGTATGAGAGTTCGCGGTACCCATTCTTGTTCGTTACTTGATTTAGAGTAACACTCGATCCTGAATCTGGATTTTTATAAGAGTAAAGAACTCGATTGTTTTTATGTACATTATCCGAGTCTTGCATAGTTGTAATCCTAATGCCGTATGTAGTTCTAAAATGTTCAAACTATGTGAGTTAAAATGAATTCATGATGGCATTGCATGTAGGTGATTGTTTGTATAAATCATAAAGACATGATTTTTTAAATATGTAAATTCATAGAGTTGTGCAGGTAGTGCTTTAGTCGTCAGGTGGTTTATAAGGGAAGTTTTCTCAAATCTCAAATATGAAAGCTTTAATAAGCTTGAATTTTAATCTGCATCAATCCAAACATGTGTGGATCAAGATATTCAATCAAATGAGAAATTTTTTAAGCTGATTGCAATAATAACTTTCGAAAATGCACAGGCACCATTTGGTTTTAAAAATATAAATGAGTTAAATGTCATTCCGGGACGAATGTTTCCTAATGGGAGGTATAAATGGTACAGACATTCAAGAAAATCATATTCTAATGAAGAGCTCAGTAAGTCCGTTTCGAAAAATGTCGTAGATGTGTGGTTACAAGGTCATCCCAAGGGGAGGCCGAGCATATTTTAGATGTAATGGGTCCATATAATATAGAATATACTAAGGGAAGTGTTTAGCCACATGTCTCTAGTGTCATGCAACAAGGTCATTAAATATGACCAATAGCCACTTTCATATCTTCACAGGTTGATTTAATAATTCTCCTAATAGCCCAATATATGAGGGGGGGGGGGGGGAATAGAAATATTGGGCAAGTTAAATAGAAAAATTTTGCTAAAGGGTGTTTAGAATCAATTTCTATATACATTACCCAATAAGCATAAATATAGGGATCGCAAGCTTCTTACAAAGGCAGTCACTGCAAGGAAGACCCTAAGATAACAATAGCTTTTTCAATGCACCATTAGGGTCCTAGTATCCAGTGTCAACCTAGTATCCTCATACATGACAATTTACAATGATCATGATTTAAATTAGAGAGAAGTGCCTCCCAAGGAACTGAGTGGAGTGGTCCTTGGGGACCGCTAATAACTATTCCAGATGAAAATATCAATAAATATACTATATTAGGGAATTCAGATTCACCCGATTTGAAAGCAGCATTGGCAAATCATGTTGGGAATCGGTTATGAGGAAGGGGCCACCCTAACGTGGGTGATTCGATTAGAGTAGTTAAGGGGGCGAGGTGAGTATGGACGGTCCCCTCACAATTAGGGCTAGCTCGTGGCTAACGTCATGTCTATACTCTAACCTACTGTCCTAACATAAGCTAACTAACACGGTAGTAGCGAAACTAATAAACTAATATGAGTGTACCTGACAACCAAGTAACCTAAATGTGAGTGACACTAACCTAGTAACTAGTTAAAATCGAAACGTAGTAACCTACCCTAGGATTGTCCAAAAGGTAATTGTTATGAATACCTAACACTTTATGGAATATATTAATAATTACCCCAAGTTACTTAATTAATAATTTAGTAACTGTATTAAATTAATTTAAATGGGAAAACCGGAAGTTAACAAATCAATGTTAAGATTTCGATAAATACAAACCAAAAAAAAAAACCTAAAGTGCAACCTACATAGGATTGTCAAAATTTGGTTTTGGTCCAATAACTTATGGATACGTTGGTAATTACACTAGTTCTACGTATAAAAATTTTAATTAACTTAAGAAACTCTTGGTAAGTTATCTGTTCAAATGGGGAAAACCCGAACATTCACACCAAAGCAATTTTTCAGGATGGGTTTATAGTTCAAAACAAGGACAGAAACCAACCTAGTAACCTAGACCTAGTGATGTCAAAAGGATAGTTCTGGGTTATAGGAAACGATTAATGTGTACTTTAGGGTAGGAATTACCGCTAGGTCACTTTAATTTATTAGGGAAAATTATGTCTCGTTTAATTAAATTCAGCTAAAATTGGTCAAAATGAAAATCCTTGACCCTAACCTAGTAGAGACTTAAGAAACAAATCCTAGTACTAGTTAACCTCGGATGTTCCAAAAAGGTTAATATGGGGTTCCAATGACTAGGTGTACTGGTTATTAATTATACAGTCCCGTTATAATAAGGAATTAGACATTACAATTTCGATTAATTAATTTAAAAGATACAAAAAACCAAATTCTTTAGGAAAAATCAAGATTTGACTAGTAAAAACAAGTTTAATGTTTATTCCTAGTTCTAGTCAGTCTAGGAGGGATTGGTTTTCAGTAATGTACACATAGAATGTTATTATTTAATGTAAGCTGTCTTAGTCCATAGTTTTGAGGATGAAAGATCAATATCAGTTCTTAAACGGCTAAAAAACATCATGATCAAAACTTATAACACAAAAAACTAGCGAAGCGCAAACAGGTAAGCAAACGAAACGAAAGAAACAGAAATTCAATTAATTCTATTAGGCGATGTTCAACAGTAATTCCTGTCCAGGTTTCGTACAGGGTGGGTCTTCGTATATTAGAGGGAGGGATTCTACAGATAAATATATGGGTTACTCTGCCTGTACGTAAAGGTCTAATTTCTCGCACATAGAAAAAGTTTTTTTCAAACAATTACCAAATATCATTAAAATTAGGTGTATTCTCATGGGGTTCCTCGTCGAAACTTTCTTGGCTCCTATTCTCCTTTTGGCTGATTAAATTTTTGAATCAGTTTAGGGATCAGTTTGTTTTGTATGTGGTGCTTGGATGATCTTGTGTGTAATGGGTTATTGATAGCTAATAATATTCGAGGTTTACCCTATTACACTTTGATAAAATCCGAACGAAGTAAAAAATGGTAATAACGTGAATCTGAATTCGGAATATGGTGTGATATTCCACGTCTGTAATTGTTTGGTTACAATGTGTTGATGGTTTGTTAACGTAATTGTTACGATTATGAGAGAAGCAGTCGACACTTCATAAAAGGGTGTTTACTATAATAATGAAATGTCCAAAGTATGAGTTAATGAGAACAAATAATGTATCACTAAAGCCATAAACTAAATTGAGACTTAAAAGACATCTATATTACAAAATCATATCTGTGCATGAATTGCCTATTCAAATTATTTGGGAATGTACCCAACAAATTGGCTAACACTGACCAAGAAGTTATCAAAACAAATTGCTGGGCAAATGGCCATTGAAATCAAAAGTTTATGATAAAATGATTAAAAATACTAGGCTAATGGTTCCAACCAATGGATGGTCAATTTAACTGCGGAACCAAAAATAACGTAACATTGAAACTTATGCCAACACAAATGGTTATGTAGTTTAAATATCCCAAATGCTGGGTCAATCCTGAAGTCAGTGATGTTCAAGGTCGCGTGTGGGATTTAGTAAGAGGTATCAGTTAAGTAATAATAAAAGCACTCTAAAGTGAAAAACATCAAGAAAGTGAATCCATAACCAAGAGAAGTAATTCATTGGACAGGAGGACAGTCCCAACAATGCTATCCAAATGACTAGTAATAATTTCAAAAACTGCATTGAAAGAAGTGCTCATAACGTCCAAAAATGATGAAAGTAGAGCTACACAACTAAAAGTGGTACCAGAAGTAACATTAAGTAAATAAGCATAATTAACAGAGGGTTTTAAATATAATAAGTTACCAGAAGTGGCGTGTTACAAAAGTAAAGTTAGACAGGATCTTACTGCACACCATAATAATTAAAATACAAAGTACTCACAATGAAGCGTGTCAGAACGTGTGATACAGTCTCATTAACACCAAAGTAAGTGGTAATGGATTGAAAGGACATCAAATTCATCAAGCGAAACATTAAAAAGGATGATATGTATGGCAAGTTCGCACAAATATGCAGAAGGGGATTATATTTAAATAAGGACTGAAATATAGTAAAGGGACAATGTCACAATTTCATTAATGGTTAACAAGATGCGGATGAAAAGGTTATTAAGAGTAAAAGAAAATCTCAATCTTGAAGTAAAAAACGCTGTAAATGCTTGATCAACTACTAAAGATAAAAGAAGAAAATAATTGGGACAGGGAAGCCTAGCACTGGGTAGACTAGGTTATGAGGGGGCATGTCCATTGGGGGGGGGCGTTGTAAGAAAATCTCGTAAGGCGACTAAAGAGGCTACCAGTCGAGCAAAGAGGTGGGATAAGTAGTCTCAGTCAGTCCTAGGCTTGACCAACTAGGTCGAGTCACCAAGCAACTAGCTAGTGGTTTCCAGTAAGATACGCAGGCAATTTACGGTTTCAAACCTTGACGGTGATTCCACCCCTTTTTTTGTGGGGGACAAACACAAAAAGCGGATTCCATGTTTATAACTCATAGGAGCTGTGGTGAACAACCCTGTTTAGGAAAAAGTTGTGTTCGGAGCGAGTAGAACATTTTTGATAAAAAACTGGCTGGGTCACGGATCAGGCGACGAAAAAGACCGTGCATGAGTCACGACGGACCGCGAGGTGCCTGCCAGTTTCAAAAAAACACTTCAACTCTAGCAAATAATGGGAAAAAGTAACTGACTATACGAGGTACCGGTACTCTGGAGTCCCCCCCCCTGGACTTCGGAACAGGACGAACTAAGCATCCGGAAAAACAGGACCAATTCGTAGATAACGAAGCGACCTGCACCAAACGGCTGACAGGTTTATTTTCAAGTCTGAATCGGTTGTGAGGCCGCTGCAAGGGACGTACCGTATAAAAACACGACGGGCCTTCACAGTTCGAGCGTAACCTCGACTCGGGGTCGGAAATATCTTCTAAAAGAATGTTAAAAAAAAAAAAAAGGGCGTTTTTTGACGTATTTCATAAGACAAAAACTTTATGAAAAGATTATGTGGTACGAGGTTTAATAAAGTTATTTACTTGGGGAGTAAATGAGTTAACCTATGAAATAATAGGGGTATACTTTTTATCATCTTTTATAACTTGATTAAAGTGATAATTAGTGAGTAAAAGAGGCAAAGAATTTGGATGAGGAAAATAAAAAGAACAAGAATAAAGGGCATGAAAAATAGAAGTAGCGAGAAAGGTGTATAAGCGTAAGAGGAAAGCGCAGATGCTTGAGAAGTATTTTGTTGATCGATATTCTTCGTGGAGGTAGGTTATGGGTTTATGCTATCTTCCATAGTAACTCTCATAGAGATTGATTGTTTGGGTGTATGTACAGGGGAGTCTTCTATGCGTTGATAAATGAAAGGGACGTTGTTTTGTTTGTTGATGTTTGGTGTACAAACCTTCAGTCTTGAATTCTCTGTTCAGATGCACGGCCTCACAAACGAGAGACTTGATGAAACATGAAATTGAATGGAGATAGTGTGAATCGAAGGAGTGTGCCGGGTTCGACACAGAGTAGTATATAAAAAGGGGATCGGAATTAGTCACGTTTCCGACAACGTTATTAATTAGGGGATCGGTGTCACAAGGTCCTACACGTAGTGCGTGTTAGGGGGATTGGGGGTGTCCTTTAATACACGACACTTATATTAGGGATGGCTTAAATTGGGGTCACTTTCCGCACGTAGTATTAGGGGTATCGATTGTCACCGGTTCGCGACACGATCGGACAAAAAGAGAAAGAAATGAAAAAAAAAATAATCTTGAATCATGTTAAGTATAACTCATTTCTGAAGAACCTATGTCCACAAATGTTGTGAATGGTGTGGAGGCTTGAGTCACTCATAGTGTAGCTCTGTGATGTTATTGGGGAAAGCCCTGGTTATTGTACACTTGGTGTGTGGCGCGAAAACCAAGGGGTGTTGCGGGTGATTGTCCGATGATCATAAACTCAATACGTGTTCCGTGGGGTACTGGACGCCAATACTTGTAATTTCTTTTTTGTCATGGTTGGGAGTGCAGCAAACCTCCAACAATTTGACTCATCCGCAACTCTAGCCAGTCTGCAGTATATCAGACATTCAAAGGGGTAGAGCTCTGTTTTCTATCGTCGGGACTGGAACACTCTGGCGCCTTCAGCGGTCTTGATGTCTTGAGTTCGGACATGGACCATCTTTTACTTATTTTTACAGCTTCATAATTGGGGAAAAAAAAAACAGCGTTAGATTTAGAAATTTGAGGATAATGGTCTTAAAATGGATAAGTGATTCATTCTTAATTTTGGGGATAATAGTGAAAAAAAAAAAAGGTTTAAAATGAATAACTTTATAGTTTGATTATTGGTTTATTTAAACTAAGTAAGGTTTGATCTTACCGCATTGACTATTTTGTCTATAATTATGATTGAAATGTTGGTAAATGTTGGAGTTATTAGATTGGTATATTTGAGATATCGCTCCACCTAGGGGAGCTGTCAGATAGTGTGGGGTCCCACTCGCGGCACCGTTTGGTCTTGTAAACAAAGCTTGGTATCGAGAGCAAAATTATCAGGTTTCTTGAAAATCTCCTAACACACAGATGAAACGAGTCTGAATAGAGTCTTCATGTGAAGCGTAATGAAAAAAGGGAACGCCCGTAAAACTTTTCTTTGAGCGGCTATAGGACTTTAATAACGGTAGGTTAGAACGTGACCACGTGCTATTACTGAATGTGGAAATCTAATTTTGTACTAATAGTGATCCAAATGGTATTATTGTGGCATCCTCACTCTATTTCGCATATTGTTGAACTAGAGCAACGACTGTGCCAACACCAACCACCCGGCAAACAGGGTGCGTCTGACCAACCATTGGGCTCGTAGCTCCTCGGAGGAGCCGTGGCAAGAGGTTGTGGTATAGCATCGCAGGAGGAAACGCCCTCTAGAGGTAAGGACAAACACTGGTCCAACTAGTGATAGGGCGGTGATCCCTCCACCGCCTGATAAGGTAGTAAGATAGAGGTTAGGAAAGGGGAAATGAGCAAGTGCAAGGTGAGTAATTTACCACCCCAACTACCCCAGAGATGATTAACCAGGTTCTTGCTTATCTTATCGGGTTATCTGATCAAGGCCATACACCTCCAGTGTTTTCTTTCTTCTTCACCAGCACCTCAGTTTCGGGAGTCAACAGCACCTGCTGTGGCTCCCCGTCATTTGGTTGCCAGAAAATCATGGGAGGTGAGGCAACTGATTTCCTTACGAGGGTTGACTAACGGGATGGACCGTGGATAATGACGAGGATGCAGCATTAACTTTTCACAGTAGAGTGTCTTGAAGTTGGACCAATCCATTGGCGTTAAAGGGTGAGCCGGAAATCAAGAGGATGACTATATTTTCATTGGTTGATGTGGTCAGAAGCGAACGGCTAGCCCGGTGGAAGATGGACAAATATAGGTGAATGAGTTCGGAGGGAGAATGTTGAGTTTGTGACCAATAGTCATTTTATATTGAACATTACATAAGAATATGGGTGGCGGTCTGAATTTTGAGAATGAATCAACCCGAACACAAGGTCAAAACGGGCAAACTATGACTTGGAACTTAACATTGCTCTAGCCTATTTATAAGTATGGGAGAAGTATAATACCGGCGCGATTTTAAGGGATAGGGAAAAGATTAGTTTCTTGAGTACTATAGCCAGGCAGTAATAATTTTTGTTACAAATGGCTATGAGCTAAGTTTCTGTCGCAGCATAATACCAGGTGAGAATGGCCGACACCGGAAACAAAAAAAGAAGGAGGGGAAAAAAGGGAGGGGAAAAGGGGGGGGGCAGCTTTGCTTCAGGTCCCACAAATCGAATTCTCCGGGCTTTGTGAAAGGATATGAGGTCAAGAGACTTTGAACATGATCCAACCGCCTTACAGGTGCTGGCTGATACAGCAAGAATCCTTTGCAGGAAGTTGTTGCGGGCTTTGTAAATATAGGTAGAGGGGTGAAAGCGAGACACCTTCACCACAGCGTCGACTACTAAGAAGGTGATCTTACGTGTAGGTGCGAATTTAGTTTGTTCTTACTCTAGAGGACAGAGTTCATAAGTACCCGGTACGGCCCGACCTATTCATCTTCACTACAGGTTGTAGCGATGGGGGTCCAACGCAGACGCGGGGAAAAAGGGGGAAAAAGGGAAAAAAAGAAAAAGGGTCAGACACTTTCTCTGAGTTTGGGAGTGTTATACCCCGGCGGCCGTTTGTCACGTATTTCATCGGGACAGAGCACGATGCTTTGACTTCCCAGGGAAGTGTTTGAATATGTGAAGAGAAACTGGGACCGATAGGGTTAGAGGGAGGGGGATGGGTTGAAGAAAATTTGGTTCCAAGAAAAGTTACAACGGAATACCCCCAACTAAAAGTTCAGGTTACAGTAAAAGGTGGTTCTGGGATGATACCGAAAAAGAACGACCATGCTGGAAAGTGGGCCGTTTTTGCCAGGATAATGGGGGTTGTTAAAACAAACCAAGGGAAATCAGCAGGGTGGTGGGACAAGCTTGAGCTACCTGAAAAAAAAATCGGGGAAAAACATGGAGTGGAGAAAAAGGGCAAGCGTGGTAGAAGACATTGAGATAAAGGGGGCCCATTGGTTTCTTATCAAAAAAATATTTCGCGGCCAAGGGAGGGGGGGGGGTCGTGAAGCATGGGGAGACGTGCTGTGTTGTTATCACGATAGTAATCTTTTGTTAATTTGATTCCAATGGCTCTGTATTAATTTGAATCCTGGATCCCACAGTGTTCATACGTATAAAACGTCCTCAGTTGCTACTGAAGGTCTTAATTACGATTGTGATTGGCTAGACATGTACCTATTCCGTGGG
The DNA here is from genome assembly GCA_027704765.1 of Solanum habrochaites. Taxonomy (NCBI): domain Eukaryota; kingdom Viridiplantae; phylum Streptophyta; class Magnoliopsida; order Solanales; family Solanaceae; genus Solanum; species Solanum habrochaites. Next base: position 15,873,498 of record JAKWJA010002489.1, on the reverse strand, counting down.
GGGTCGACGGTACTCAACAAAATATAAAGGTGAAGGAATCTGTGAATTACAGTGTGAAGAAGGATGTAAATAGAGTTCAATTTGTCTTGTGACTTGTTGTGGGGTAAGCAACACTCGAGGTAGTGAAGTTTGAAAATTAAATCCTATAAAATGGAATATTAATGAATGTTTCTAGTGTATGACAATGGCATTTCCCAATTATTATGTCATATTAATTAAGATGCTAAAAACGTGAACCTTGCAAGAACCTGGACAAGATGCGGGCGCTATTGTGGGAAAGGTGTGAACTACATATTCGCACCGGGGAACAACATGTCGTTTCATGATTCATACAAATGAAAAAAAAGAAAAAGCCGCGGATCTTATTCTTCGCGCTGATACTAGTAACTGATTGGGTTAGAAAAACTAGAGATCTTCCCTTCTTTGTCCTCGTTCTCAATAGTCTGAACCTTTTTGCACACACGTCTTAGGGGATGAATAACGCTCTCCTAAAGAAGTATGCCTGCCTCACCTTTCGATTGAGCTTCTTGTCGTTCATCTGATCGATAGTACCAAAAGCGAGCTGCGTATGCTTCATCGTTTATCACATGCTTTTCTCGTGGGTGGTTGTCCGTCACGTTCACACATTTCCGTGTATGCCACCCAAAAAACGGATAGGGATAGTGATTTTTGCATTGAAACATCTTAGGAGTCGGGGTACGGCGCCCCATTTCTATCACCAACCCTTCACTTGAGATTGCTCCAGCTTGAGTATTTAAGGGAGTTGAAGTCCCAAGCTTTAGGAGTGGTTGGTGTCTTACTTAAGCTTTATTAGACACGTGCAATTCCCTTGGGGTGCCCTTTATTATTTGAATAGGAAAAAGAAGGATGGAAGCCTGCGGAGTGCATAACTACAGGCAATGCTGAAATAGGTGACGATTACGAACAAGATCCCTCTTCCTCGCATTGATATTTGGTGCGATCAGTTTACAAGGTGCTTGTTGTCTTCTCTAAATTGACCTGAGGATCCGGTTATCATCAATTGAAATACGGGCAAGCAGATGTGCCAAAACTACCTTTTTTCAAAAACCAGGTATGGGCATTACGATTCTTAGTACTGTCTTTTTGTCTTAATGAATGCCCTTGCTGCTTTCATGAGTCTGTGAACCTGGATTTTTAAGCCCATAATCTGGATCTCTTGTTATTGTATTCATTGATATATACTGATAGACTCAAAGAGCAAGGAAAGAACATGAGGAGCTTTGAGAATGGTGTTGAGAAGTGTTTGAGCGAGAAAGCTTTATTATGATTATGCCAAATTCGCCAATGTGAGTTTTGGCTGGATTCAGTGGTCCTTCTTGGGGCACGTGGTTTCTAAGGATGGGGTGATGGTGGATCCTTCTAAGATTGAACCAGTGAAGAGTTGGGCTAGACCCTCTAATGTTACATGAGTAAGGAGTCTTTTGTTGGTTTTTAGCTAGCTACTACCGTCGATTTGGTCAAAGGAGTTTCCTCTATTGCTCGCACTAACAAATTGCGAAGCAGAATGTTTTCCCTTTGTATGGTCGGATCAATGTGAAGAAAGGTTTCAGAAAACTCAAGACCTTGTTGACTACTGCAAACAATTCTTACTTTTCCCGTGGAAGGTAAGGATTTCCATTGTGTATGTGATGCATCTTTCTTGTTTGGGTGCAGTGGCTAATGCAGGAGAAGCATGTATTGCTTAGGCTTCGAGCAACTTAAAGGTGCCTGAACGCATTATCCCGATCCTGATTTGGAGTTGGCGCAGTAGTGTTTGCATTAATCATGGAGACAGTATCTATATGGGGTTCAGTGTGAAGTCTATACTGATCATCGTATGTTACAGTATGTCTTTACTCGAAAGATTTGATTTTGAAGGCGAGGAAGGTGGATGGACCTTGAAGACTTGAGATTACTATATGTATAACCAGGAAAAGCTAATTGTTGTGGGCAGATGCTTTAAGTAGAAAAGCAGGGATCATGGGTAGCTTAGCCCACTTACGGTTTTCGAACGCCCATTGGCTATAGAGGTTTCACAGACTCTGGCTAATGACTTTATGAGGTTGAAGTACTATAGAAGGGAGGATTTTTGGCCTGTGTTGGGGAAAGATCCTCTTTTCTTGACAAGATTAAGGGGAAACAGTTTTCCATGATTAGAAATCTGGCCGAATTCGAGAATGGTATTGGCGATGAAGGCTAATAGGCAGTAAATGGATGAAGAAGGCTTCTTGGGAGTAAGGAGAGTATGTGTGCCCCGGTGTAGATGCATTTTGAGTTCACACTATTTCTTTACTGAGGCTCACAATTCCAAGGTATGCCATACTCCTGGTACAACCAGATGTATCGTGACCGAAAGCAACATTTTTGGTGGTAGGATGAATGTGGACATTGTTTGATTTTATTGCCCAATGCCCCGATTGTCAGCAGGTGAAGTTGAAGCCCTAAAGGCCCCGGAGAACACTTCCAGAAATGCCCCTTCCGTGATAGAATGTGAAAAGAATTGTCAATTGGATTTTGTGGGTGGTCTTCCAAAGACGTTGGGTAAGTTTTATTCTATTTGGGTAATGGTTTAAAGCTAACAAGTCGTGCGCACTCATTCCGGTTCAAGGTGACTTACAATGCGGAAAGTTAGCCAAACTTTTATATCTCAAAATTGTTCGAAGTTGCATGGAGTCCCACTTTCCTCATATCAGATAGAGGTACGCAGTTTTACTTCCAAGTTTTTGGAGACTTTGCACTAATTAGGTACTAGGCGGATCTAGTAACTGCATTCATTTCACACCCTCAGACCGTGTCCCAGTTCTGATCGACGATTAGGTATGGAGGATATGCCCTTCGTGCATGTGTGATAGAATTTTGGTGGTCATGGGATAAACTTCTGCCCTTAGCAGAGTTTCAATACAATACTAGCTATCACTCAAGTAGTTATATGGCTCCATTTGAGGCCTGTATGGGAGGAGAGTAGATCCCCTTGGTTTGTTTGATGCATTTGAGGTAAGAGCTTTGGGGTACCAGATCTTTTGAGGGAATCGTTAGATAAAGTTAAAATTCATTCAGGAGACTGCTCCTAAGCAGCTCAGACAGGCAGAATGATAATGCGCTCGAAATGTGGGGCTTGGATTTTATGGAGGGTGAGCAAGTCTTTGGCTGAAAGTTTCACCCATGAAATGGTGATGCTGTTTGGTAAGCGAGGTAAACTTAGTCCCCGAGGTATATTGGTCCATTTTGAAGTTTTGAAAGCGCGGGGGAGGTGGCTTATGAATTGGCATTGCCTCCAGGACTCTCAGGAGTGCCCGGTATTATCACGTGTCCTATGCCTGAAAAGTACCATAGGGAATTGAACTAATTTTCGTTTGGGGGATTCAGTTCTTCTTGACGAGAATTTGGTCTTATTATGAGAGCCGGTTGCTATTCTACTAGGAATTCCGCAAGTTTGAGATCAAAGGAGATTGCAGCTTATCAAGGTTCATTGGAATAATCGGCCAGTAAAGAGTCCCACTTGGGAGAATGAGGCGTCTATGCATAAACATATTCCCCATCTTTTATTGACTAAGCAGGTGTTAGCCAATTTCTATTTAGAAACAAGTAATTTAAAAAACAAAACAATAATCCTTCATATATAATCACTTGATTAATAAGTATCCTAATGCCCAATATTGTAAATATTGGTCATAGTTTAGTAAAAAATTGCTAAGGGTGTTTACCATTTCTTATACATCCCAAATAAGCATCAGATAATCCAAGCTTGCTTAGAAATGTACTGCAAGGAAGACCCTAAGCGAAAAATAATTGTCAATTCAACACATTAATGTACTAGTATCCAGGTGTCAAGCCTAGTATCCTAGTACTGACAATTTAAAAATGATCATGTAAATTAAAAACAAACAGTACCCAAGAACATAGTGGAAGTGTCCTTGGACCATAAGAAAATATTCCCAAATAAAACAGCAATAATAGTTTAGTTAGGATATTCCCCTTAACCCATGTGCAAGCACATGGGCAAAGCATGTTGGGAATCGGCTATAGGAGGGACCACCCTAAACTGAATTGATAGAGTAGTTTAAGGGGCAAGCTGTAATGGACGGGTTCCCCTCCATGGTGGGGCCTAGCTCTCTAACTAATTCCGAGACTCTAACCTACTGTCCTAACTAGCTAACTAACCTAGTACCAAACGTAAATAACTAATTATTGTACCTTGACAACCTAAGACATAATGGGTGACACTAACCTAGTAACTAGTTACAGAACAACTTATACCTAACCTGGATTGTCTCAAAACGTTGGTTATGGTCCTAAAACTGAGGGATACTTTAATTCAGGTGTGGGCCCCTAAGGTTTACGGGTTTATTTACTTAATTTATAAACTTATTTAATTAATTTAAATGTGTGAAAAACCGGAATTACAAGATCAATTTTAGATTTCGATTAAGACTAAAGCAAAAAAACAACCTAGTACCAAGTACCTAACCTATGATTGTCACAAAATTTGGTTTATTGGTCCCCATATTTTAGGATATTTAGTATTATACTAGGATACTTACTTAATTAACTTAAAATTATTTATTAATTTAAAGGGAACACCCGAATCACAAAAGCAATTTTCGATTTGGTTAAGAAAGAAAATACAACCTAAGTACTCCACCTATGAGGGTCAAAAGGATGAGTTATGTTATAACGACTTAGGGGTACTTTAGTAAGTCCCGCTAGGTCACTTAATTTTTTCTTAAGTTAGTCATCTAATTAATTAATAAAATGGTCAAAATGAATTCTTACACTAACCTAGTAGAGACTTAAGAACATCCTAGTACGATAACCTAGATGGTCCAAAAGGGTTAATTATGGTTCCAATTACTTAGGGTAGTTTGATTAATATCCTAGTACCTTTTAATTGATTTAATTACCAATTTAATATTTACTTAATTTAAAGGTTCAAACAAATTCTTAGGAAAAAATCGAGATTTGGACTAAGTATTGGGGTGTTTTCCTATTTCTGGCAGTCTAGGAGGGATTTTTTTAGTATTAATAAATTTTTTTTTAATTAACTTATTAGCCATAGTTTAATAGGGTCAAGATAAGTCTTGGGAACCTAAAAACTCATGATCAACTCATAGAAAATGCGGACCAAAAACAGGCGTAAAGCGAACGAAAGAAAGACACAAATTCCATTGATTTCTATTATCGATTTCCACGGCTTCCTTCAGGTTTTCGTACAGGTGGAGGGTTCTTCGTAGATTAAATTCTACATAATTTATGGGTTACTCTCCTGTACTTCTTTCTCCAAGAGAAATTTTTTTTCAACGATTCAAATATCATTAAAATTAGGGGTATTCTCATGTTCTCGTCGAACTTTCTTGTCCCTATTATCCTTTTCGATTAAATGTTGAATAGGTTAGGGATCATGTTGTTTGTATGTGGTGCTGGATGATCTTGTGTGTAATGTTATTGAATAATTAATGTCGAATTAAACCTATTAACTTATAATCGTCCTCGAAGTAAAACGGTAATAACGTGAATCATTGAATTGTATTGTGATAGGCACGTTGTAATTTGTTTAAGTGTTTGATGTTTTGTACGAATTTGAACTTTTCTGAAGAGCTAACTGCAATAAAATGTTAATATAATAACGATTCCAAATTGGGTTAATAACGTTATCACTAATCCATAAACTAAGATTGACTTAAAAGACATCTATTAATCATATCTTGCATTAATTGTCCTATCTTATGGCCAACAAATTGGCTACCACTACCTTATCAAAACAAAATGCATGCCAATGGCCATTGAGTTTTATGTAAATGTTTAACATAGTGGGTAAATGGTTCATACATATTCAATTTAAACTATGAACATACGTAAAATTGACTTATGCAACAAAATGGTTATGTAGTTTAATATCCCCAATGTTGAGGTCAATACTAATCTATGTCAATCTTGTGTATAAGAGATCAGTATTATTAATAAGCACTTTCTAAAGTACTCAATTAATCCTAACCAAGGGAATGTCATCATTGGACAACTCCCCAACATGCTATGCAAACTGAACTATGAATATGTACAACTCATTGAAAAAGTTGCTCATCGTCCAAAAATGTGACAATAAGCTCTACACTAGAAGTAAATAGATAAAATTAGTTATAACATAATTTAAAGGGTTTAAAAATTAAAAGTTTACCAAAATGCGGTTTTAAATAAGTGATAAAAAGTCTTATCACACCTAAGTTAATATGTTAAAATATACTCACAAATGAAAGGTGGTCCAGAACTGGTGATACTATTCTTCCTTAACACCCTTCAGGATTATATGAAAGGAAAAATCAAATTCATCAATGTAAAGTAAGGATAATATGTATGGACAATTCACATTCATAAATGTAAAGTAAGGATGATATATAAGGACAATTCACATTTCATTAATGTAAAGTGAGGATGAAAAGTTATCGAAAGAGTAAGTAAATATCAATCTTGAAGTAAGCTTAAATGCTTGAGTCAACTCTAAAAGATAAAGAAGATAATGAAAGTGAACATAGCACTGGTAGACTAGTTATGATCATGTCATTGCAGTGTAAGTCTCATGCGACAGGCTACCATCGAGGTGGATAGTAGTCTCAATTAAGTCCCTAGTCTTCGAACTAATGTCCTACTCAACATACACTAGCTTGTGGTTTCCACCTCAAGAGAGCTGGCATGTTAGGGTTTCACCTTGGAACGTTGATTCCACCCCTTTTTGTGTGGACAAACATGGGCATTTCATATTTATCCTCACATGATCTTGTACCAACCTGTTTAGGATGGTTCAAGCAGTAGAACTATTGTTGATAAAAAACTGGCTGGATCGACGGAACAGGCGACGGACCGTCATGGTCACGACGGACCGTCGAGGGCCTCCGTTCCAAAACACTTCAACTCTAAAAATCTGGGTACTAAGATCGACCTTCTGTACTTCATGACGGAACTGAAAAAGCACTGGAACCGTCGTAGATACGACGGACCGGCACAAAACTCTTGTAACTGCTTTTAGTTCTCTTGAATCTTGGTGACGGACCTGTAGGACGGACCGTCACAGACGACTGGCCCGTCCAGGTCGCATAACCTCAACTGGGTCGGAATTCTGCTAAAAGTTTTAAGGCGTCGTTTTGGACTATTCATGACAAACTTTATGAAATTAGTGGGGAAGTTTAATCAGTTATTTACTTTGGGGGTTAAAGAGGTTAACCTTGAAATACTAGTGGGTTCCTTTTATCATCTTTTACTAGTTTGATTATAAGATATTAGGGAAAGAAAAAGAATTGAAAAGGAAAAATACAAAAATAACATAAGATATTGAGAACGGAGTAGAGGGGAGAAGCGAAGAGGAAAGCAAAGGCATTGAGAAGTAATTTGTTGATCGATATTCTTCGTGGAAGGTAGTTATGGTTTATGCTATCTTAATAGTAAAATCTAACTAGCGATTGATATGTATTGGGTGGTATTGTAAAAAGTTTTCTATATGCTTGATTGCGTGTTTGTATGTTGTGTTTGTGAACCTAACAATCTTGAATTTTCTCTGTTAAGATGACGCCCTCGGAATAACGAAGACTTGATGACATAAAATTAATGAGATTAGTCGGATGGGTGTCCACTTTCCACACTTAGTATTAGGGTGAGCAGGTGTCACGTTCCAGACACGTAGTATTAGAGGATCGGGTGTCACCGTTCCGACGCGTAAGTATTAGGGGATCGGTGGTCACGTTTCCGACACGTAGTATTAGGGTATCGGGTGTCACGTTACGACACGATAAGGCCAAAGAGAAGTATCTTGAATCATGTTAATATACTCATCTGAAAACCTATGGCCCAAATGAGTAGGGTGTGGAGGCTTTGATTCCTCATAGGGGTCGCTTGATGTTTGTTTGCCTCCTTTTATATGTACTTGTTACCACCTGTGTTTGAGTAGTTGTAGTTGAATTTTATAATATTACTTGAATATTATGCTTCTATTTTGAGTTGGCCGATAATACCTACTAAGTAACTTGTTCCTTGTACTGACCCTACTTTATTTTTTCTTTTTGTTATTTTGTGGAGTGCAGCCAAACGCGCCAACACGTCGACGCGTCCGCAACTCCTACCAATCTTCAAGTATATCAGAAGTCAATCAGAAGTCAGGTGAGCTACTGTTTCTATCATCCGGACTGGACTCTCTCCTGTCACGTCTTGTGTCTGAAGTTCGGACAGGACCAGCTTTTTACTTATTATTTTTAATCTTCTTAAGTACTCTTAGACTAGAAATTTTGAGGATAGATGTTTCTTAAGTGTGATTGACTTCCAGCTTTGGGGGATAATCAGTTGATAACTTTGAAGTTTGATTATGGGTTAATTTTAATAAGATTTGAGTCTTTTCCGCATTATATTTTTCTATTATGGTTTGAAATGTTGTAAATGTTTGGAAGTTTTTAGATTTGTTTGGTTTCGTCCATCTCTAGTAAGATAAGTGTGGGTGCCACTCGCGGCCCATTTTGGGTCGTGACAGATCTATGTTGGTTAATGTTCACGATATGTTATTGGTTCACTATAGTCGTGAGCCACTCTTCTTCGGTGTGCAGTGAACGCTTGAGATGGATTCGCCTTTGCCGGGGATCACCCCTTTTTTGTGTGGGACAGACACCGAATTTCATGAGTAGCTCACATGGTCTAAGATTCATTTTAACCTGTGAATCACCTCTTTTCAGTGTTGGAAAGTCACTAGATTTCATGTTAAGCTCGCATGATCTTTTTCTTAATGATGTCGTTATGAAAGTGAGAATGATAATGATGATGGAATGTATGTTCAAAGTGAGCAATGATAAGCTTCAGAATGTCAATGTCAATATCACACTCATGAAGTTTTCAGCAAATCATGGGTCAATCCAAATAAGATTGGCCTTATAATGACTTCGTATGAGACCAATATGGGAAGTAGAAAGCATTTTAATTAAATACCAGGAAAGATCCTACCTCCCTAAGATCAAATAATGAAAAAGATGGACTAGCCAATAGAGAATGGCTTATAAATGTTCATGAATGCATAGTTTTAAGAATGACTCATTATGGGTAGGGAAATCAATCCCTTAGTCCTTGGATTTACTTACAGCGATTCATTGTGGAGTATTGGACTACATGACTCCTTGCACTTGTAAGGAAAAGATCGACTAAAAGCTTTTGACTACACACATAAGAACAAGATTGACAATAAAACTACGTATAGATAAGTTGAGCGCATCGGGTTTCGGAAGAGTAATTTTTCAAATCTTCGCCCGAGTAGTTCTAGAATTATGTCTATGATAATAATGTCTTGTAATCATACAGAAAATGAGTTGTGCGCTTTGAATGCATTAAAATACATCAAATTCATACACAATTCACAACTAATGACTAATGACTAGACTTTCCAGAAATGTCATGTTGATTAGGAAGAGCTTTCATTGATCATGCATAGATTTATGTGCATGTTGCATACACGTATACATAGTACAAGTTGTATACTAACCCTATACAATTTACTATTTTATAGGTGCAGGTCAGAGGACAGATTGAAGACTCTTACAGCGGTTTGGACATAAGCATACTCCAAACCATTTGGTAGGTCCTCTTGATTTCGAGGATGCTACAGTTTTAGTCTACCCTTAGTTTTATATATAGCTAGTGGATGTTGTCCCTAGTGTTTCTTTCATATTTTTATTTCGAAGCTTTGTAATAAGGTCGTGTTTTGCAAACTATTTATGATATATTCATCTTCAATGTCGAATTGATTCTTTTGATAGATGGTTGTTTTATTTACGTTGAGTTATATAATATGATGCAATTAAGTATTCCTATATGAAGTTTATGTAAACCTTTAGCCATATAAAAAGGTTTAAATTTTCCACTAAAATTACAGAGGAATTGAATGAATGCAAGAAGACTGTTTTGCGACCGTTGAGAGGTCCAACACGCTGGTTGCGATTCGAATTTCAGAATCCTAAGGGTCGTGACTATAATGTTGAAGGTCATTTCCGTTCCATTCTTTAAAACTATACAAATCGAATAAATATGGATAAAAGTACAAGAAACAATTCACAGTACGGGAAACTAGTTGAGCCGATATGCTCCACCTCGACTCACATGTTTATATCACATCTTTTGGCCTTTATCTATAATTTTTAGGAGGTTGTATGAACATCTAGGAAAAGAATTATCGTTGTGCCTATTGGGCAAGATTCGTATGATGAGTTTTGAACTTGAAATTTCTCATGTAAATTGCTTGCTATCTTCTTCCGTAGTCAAGCGGTTCTGCCAACCTACAGCCACAAAAACATACATTAGTCATTACAATATAATAAGCATGCACACACCAAACATATACAATATCAATTATCATTTACGAGCAACGGAAAATTTCACATGCTACAACAATATACATTTATCACAAGTTGGTCCTCTCATGGAACCGAATTTAATGGTCCTGTCATCGAATCAAAACCAAAACTATTAGTGCATCGAAATGTGGTACTCGATCTCTTGTTTATGTTGGCATGTCACACCCATCCCCATATGTTATGTCCCATCGAGAATTTTAATTCAAGTTATTAGTTGGATCACGTGAATCGTCCCCTAATGTGCCAGAACATGGCATTAATATACAAGTTAGTTTATGCCTAAAACATGACAATCTGATCCATCACCACACAACAATCCCAAACACAAGTATAATTTCAAGTCATATAATCAAGAATTGATTCACGCCATATAATCATTAAACTACTCATTACAAGTAGTGTGATCAATAATCCAACATTCATAACATATATATATTAATATATATATATATATATATATAGTATATATAATATATATATATATATATATCTATAATATGCATCATAATGAAGCGAACAAACATACATCACACAATCCTGAATCACAATCATCACCTGCACCTACTCTAGTCCTAAGTTTGAATCTCCTAAGGTACTTGAATCTTCCCTTTCTCGAATTTTCCCCCCTGTTCTAGGTCCTACCATAATTCATATATGCAAGGATCAACAATCAAAGGTGTAATTATCCAGAGTATAACAAACTCAATAACTCTAGACCAAACCCTTAGTCCCCATGCCCAGATTAGGGTTTGTTTTACCATAATTCTAAGATAAAAAACCTTCACATCGATAATAACTCAATAAAACAGGTTTTACAGATTGAAAATAGATTCGGTGAGTAAAAATATTATCTTTAGCCTAAAGAATTGTGGGAAAACGTCAAGAAAACCCCTAGGGTCGTTTCTTAGCTCTTAAAGTAAAAAAAATTCAGTAAAATAACATTTTGAAAGTTTATTTACGACTTTAAGTCACAATTGACCCGCTACGGTGGACCCCATGCCGCTCTAGCGGCCCTGCTCTAGCGCCTTAATCCCGCTCTAACGGATTGCACTGAGACAAAATGTTACTCATTCACTCTAAGATCATTTTCGGGAATCCTACTCGCCTGAATCCAATTTTGTATACTCCTATGGGTTCCTTATCGTCTTAGCTATCCATTTATGTAGTCAAAACATAATTAGATCTATCATTACTTACTAGATTTTCCTAGACTTCACCGAACATGTACAAGATTAATTAGAATTTAATGCAATTAATTATTAACCTTTGAAATGTTGTTATCAGAGTACTTGTGTTGAAAACCATCCTCATGTGTGTCTGTTCGTTTGTGGTTCATTTTTAATTGTCGTATTTTTTTATTTTTAAAATTAGATTATAAAAAATTTGATTGTCATTTTAAAATATATTTTTTTCATCATATTAATATGTAAAAGGTTGCAATTTGTAGTACTTTTCATACAGTTTTTTTTTGTGATATCGACTTTTATTAAATATCGAATTTTTTGTAATCTATTTAACTTTAAAAATTAGTCAAAATTGTTTTCAAAAAAATACAACTACAACTACAGTGACGGAGAGAGTAGAATTTAGGATAGCAAGCCTAGGGTATGACCCAGAGATTCCCAAATATTTTTGACCAAATATTTATTTTGGGAAAATTTGAGACCATGTGTTGCCATAGTCATTTGGGAATGTATTTCCTTTTTTAAAAAAAATATTATTTATACCATAACGTTTTTTTAAAAAGTATCAACACACCCATAAATTTGTATATTAATCATTGTATCTTCGTTGCAACAAAAAAAGTAGAGTCCCTGATCCTGAAGCAATTTGGTAGTTTGGGTGATTTCTAACCTGTAAGTAGACAAAGCACATGATTTGTTACTTTGAGCCGATGTTCCATCTTTCATCACACCATCTATCACTTTCATATTCATTGAATATTTCATCACTACTTTGGTATTCACGTAAAAAGTTATGTTATACAACACAAACAACTACTATAGAGGATGTTTTTTTGTAAAAGATAAAAGTTTTGGTGTAAAATTTGAATTTTCAAAATATCCCAAATAATAAGATTTGGTCCTAAAGCTAGACAATACTAGTAAGTCAAATTGAAGATATTTGGTCAAATAATCACAAAGTATGGACAAAACTATTTGCCAATTTTTCTCCAATATTATTTGGAAAACTTATGGTCAACAATTCCCAAAATAAAGAAATTTCAAATTAACACCCATTCACTTTTTACTTGTCACTTATTTCTAAATAGATTTTTTATTTGTTTGTTTATCTGTTTTTGACATATCAAAAAAATAATTCCTATTTTTGTTTTCATGTTTTATAACCTTTAAGATTAAATACATATTCTTCAAATTTATTTTTCAAAACTTCATAAACATCAATTAACAGGAATAGTTTTGTAATACTATATTAATAATTGTTTTCTTAATAATGTGTCAAATCCCCCTATTTTTATAGCCCCCCGGTTTCCATTCGCAAAAAATATTTTTTCTTCTGTCCAATTTATGCGTACTTTTCGTTTTTAGTAGTCTCAAAAAAAACACATTTCTACTTAAGTACCAATTCAACTACAAAATGTCTTTTTTAAAAATACCCTTAATGAAATGAGTTATTAATAGCCACAAAATTTTCTATCATCATGTTGGACATAACTTTTAAAAATCTTTTCTTTTTTTCAAAATTTTGTGGGGGGAGAGGGGGGGGAGGGGGGTCAAATCAACTACTCACTCTTAAATGGAACGGAGGGAGTAGTAAATTTATAAAACTAAGCTATAATTAATTGTTATTTTTAATTTTCCTTCTAAAATTAATTAATACTAATTACATTTAAAAGTTTACGCGTAAGTTGATAAATAAAAAAAAGTCTTTATTTATAATTTCTGTAGATGCGCATGCAAGGCAAAATATTTAGTTATACTCATAATTCCTTAATCTTACGTCAAATTCTTTCTATTCTATTATATATTAAAACATAATGTCTATTTATAATAATAAGAAATTAATTAAGTTAGTACATAAACTTATTCACGTATGAATAGTACAAACAAGTCCTAAATTCTGATTCTTACCTACTTAGACTTATTTAATCCAATCCATATACTACGTAAGAACTATTATTGAACGGTTGAAAAGTAGCAATTTACAGAGGTTTTCCTCAAATTAAAAAAAATAACATTTTCAATTTTTTACACGACATTGATAAATATAAATATTGAATTGACTCAATAAGATTGATTGCTTAATGAAACTCAAAGGAAGATGAATTAACATGAATATTTAGTGGGAAGATAATTAGTACGAAATAAAAGTCAAGATAATATCTTGGTAGGTAAAATTTACATAAACCATAAAATAGTTTCACATGTTTCACCTACACTTTTGACAACAGGTGCAATTCCATAGGAAATGAATTTTTATTTCTATAAAAAGGTAGCTTTTAATTCATTTTAAAATTATACTCTCACTTGTTTTCTTATCTTCTAAGGTATTTGTTGTTTTCTCTCTTGTAGAAAATTTTCTTCTAAGACATATTTCACAATTTGTATAATTTGAGCAACTTAAATAATTCTTTTTATCATGAAATATCTTTGTATATATATTCTTATTTTCTTCTTTATTTTGGTTTTAATGTTAATTAAAGAAAGAATGATTTATTATTTAGTGAATAATTCATTCATTAAAGAATCTTGGATTATGACAAATAATCAAATTCATTTTCAAATAAACCGTTCTCCAAATCACTAGGGTTTTAGCACACTTCAATCCGACAAAGTATCCGATATCTTCGTCCCCAACATGAAACTTCGCATGCTTAACCCTCTAACCTCATTTGTACAATCCAATCCCATGGCCTTTTCAACAATCTTTAATTTCAAAAAATCATTCAAGTTTGTAATTGATCAATCATTACTAATGCATAAATTCCTAAACTTCAAACTTAAATATTATTCTAATACCTTATTCTACTTTACTAATGATAACAAAAGTATGTTCCTTATGAATTTTATAAACTTTACCCTAAACATAAATAATTGTTAACTTCAATTTTTTAAGTAATTATGTAGTTATTATTTAAATAAAACTTTCATTTTTAACATAAAAAATTGAGTAGAAATTTTAGGATGTTAAGATAACCCAGTGGCATTTTTTTATATATAATTATATTTTAAATGGTAATATGTTGCTTATTTTATGTATTTTTTTTTATTTTCTATTTTATGTTACCGTGGAAATTGAATTGCACAATCTTATCAGTAAATAATTCTTTAGTCATGATTTTTAAAAATTTTTTCATTTTAATTAAAATAAATCTAAAAAAATTAGTACCGGTAAATTAAACAAATGTCATAGTATAAATAAGTCTAAAGTTTCGTTGTTGGTAATTTTAACAATATGCATAAAAAAAAATAACACCCCATTTCAGATTAAAAAATTTTCAGTTGGGGGATGACCAGCTATCTCAAATCTGAAGATATAACATAATCTTAATGCAATGTTTATTTTTACCATTAAAACTCGCATGAATAAATACAAATTATATTATTATAAAGATAACTACTCCAACAACTATCCATACAACTTTAAATAACTTTTCCTTCAACTATAAAATTTTATTAAAGAAGAGCAATAGACAATAGCAATAAATAATTAAGAACTGTAAACAACTATCAACCATATTTATTTATAGTTGATAGAAGTCCATATTTTTTTGTATGTAATTTAAACAATTTTGGATAATTTTTCATACCTGATTTAAATTAATGCATATGATAATTCACTACTTGAAAGCAATATATCTGTGCATTGAAGATGAATTTTGATCACTTTGAAAAATAATTGTTCTAAAGAATAATATCAACAAAATGGATAAAAAATTTCTGAAAAAGGATTACTTATATTTATAGAATGCATAAAGCAAGTGAATAAGATTAAAAATATGGTAAAACAAAATTGAAAATAATTAAAAACTTGAATGGTATTTTAAATTGAAAATTTATTATTTTTTAAAATAGATTTTTAATTAAATAAAAATGTAATTACAAAAATTGAGTAACTAACTTCATATGGTACAACCATATTTCTTTATTAATATATTTAATCACACTTAAAATTTTAAATAAGCAGTTTGAAAATATCCTATACATTTTCATTTATATATGAACTCTAAAAGCTAATTAACAAAATATTAATAAGACAACTAAAAAACAAGATAGAAATTTAAAGCGGTTTTAAAAATTAAGAGAAGTAAAAAGTGTCATTTTTCAGCAACACAAAATTGAAAATTAAAAATTTTATTTGATAATTTTAATTTTTTACATTTAAAACATAATTTCTAAATATTTAAAAATGGAAACTACCAGAAAAATAAAAACTGCAAATATAGAAAAAAGATGGAAAACACGGTAAAATAAATTTGAAAATAATTAAAAACTTGAAAGCTATTTTAAATTAAAAATTATTTTTTCAAATAATAATTTTTTAGTTAAATAAACTTGTATAAATAAAAATTGAGTAACTAACTACATTTGACCAATATTTCTTTAATATATTTTAACTACACTTGAACTTTAAATAAGCAGTTTTAAAATTTTCTATTACATTCTCACTTATATACAAACTCTAAAAAATAATTATCAAAATATGAAAAGGATATTAACTAAAAAACAAGATAAATTTAAAGTGTTTTAAAAAATTAACGTGAATTTTTCATAAATAAAACATATGAACTTAACTAAGTTCACGTTATCTAACTTTTCATTTTTTTTTTGCCCAGTTCTATATATATGCTTTCGCTGATCGATAAATAAGTTCTACAAAAATCGAAATACAAAATTTATAAATTTGTGTATCGTGCCTACAATTTGATATTCAATCATTTAATGTGAAAGTTAGATTTTAAAACTAATATTATTTTAATTAAAAATAATAGACCAAACATGTAAAAACGCATAAAATATTTATTTTTTAATCAAACTAAATAAATAAATAAAAATATTATCTTTATTAAAATTAAACAAAATATATTTAAAAACTAGAAATCTGGCTAATTATAATTATAAACATAATTTTTTAACTTTAATAATCTAAATATTAAATTGTGTATTAACAATAATGTTGTAATATGCGAAAGTAAATAAGCTAATTGATTTGTACCCATTATTTTAATTTTTAAAAATATACAGTACATAGTGCATAATAAATTTTATTAGTTATTTTTAATTTAATTATTCGCACAACACGCGGACACGTATACTAGTATATAATAATAAAGAGAAAATGGTCGACAACCTCCCCAACCTATATCCGAAATCTCAACTACACACTCCAACTTCACGGGTGTCCCATTACCCACATAAACTATATTTTTATCTACTTTTTACCCATCTAAGTGCTGACCTGTCATGGGAGGTGTTGTCACCGCCTCTAGGCGCGTTAGATGAAAAATTTGACGAAAAATTCCTCCTTCTCCAATGATCATCTTCCCCACTTTTAAATAACCATTACTTCTTCTTTCCCCACCATTAATACTTTTTTTTCTTGTAAAAAATTCACGAGTTCCTCTTAAAATTAAGTAGGGTTTAGTTGTTAATGCTCATTTTTACTTCAAATCTTGAATTTAGGGTTTGTAATCTGCTCTAGATTCTTATTTAGGTCTCGAATTACAATTTTAAATTTTCTCAAAATTTATCAAAAATGACAAATGAAAACTTGAATACGCTTTATGTGGATGAATCAGACCCAATGCTTAATGCTGTAGTGAGATGCAAACACGAAATTTTGCTGAATTTGTGAACTTCTTGGTCTAAATTAAATTCGGAAAGAAGATTTTGGTTTGCTCATGCTATGGTGTATGTGTGTTTTTCTCTTGTATTCTTGCTACATTTTATTTTGACGATGCTAATGTACTTATTTGGATAATTTTCAGACTAAAAATTGCAAATTTTTTCGTTGGAGGGACAAAGAAGAAGTGGATCCAAGGAAGTTTATTCCTTTTAAGATTGGTGAACAAAATCAATGAGTTGAAGCAAGAATTACGTATTAGACAGGTTCATATAGATAATTTGAGGGAAAACTTAATTTGTTCTGGGGAGGGGGACTCAATAGAAGTTCACTAGGAAGATAGTTTCTGTTATTTTTGTTTGTTTGTTGCTTATAGGTTCATCAACAACCAGGAGTTCAGTGCAACATATTTGCAAGTTTCTCTTTTAATTGTTGTTGGGTCTTTAATTTTAAAAATTGTTCAATGTATGTGTGTAATTTTGTATGTAGAGATCCTTCTTGTATCTATAATTGTCAATTGAACTTCAATTAACATCGAAAACTTCCTCCGAAACACATAAAACCAACACCAAACATATGTTAAGGCACCACCTGAATAAAGCCAATAGAGCAACATAATATCCATTTTAAAATACACATAAAACATTTCATTTTCATAAGGGCCTAACATAAGCAAAATTTACAAAAAATAACGCCTTCACTGATACACTTTTTTTCCCCCCCCCCCCCCCACAAACTTATTCTCAAATAAGAAGTAAAGCATGGGTGTGTCAAAGTAAATAACCCAGAAACTAGTGAGGTCGGATCGTTCCCACGAGGAAGGAAAATTTTTTAGATTACTTCATCTATTAATCCTATTGTTCAGTCCAATTACTTCCTTTAAAAGCATAAAAGGATTAAAGAGGGGGGGGGGAGTCGTTCTATTCATAAATTTAAATGGAAAATAACTAGCGAAATAAAAGGGAGACAAACTAACAGCTTCGAATGTTGGGAGTTTAATCAATTAATCAAAGTAAAATAGGGTTTACGTGTTCCCAACATGTGCAATAACTTGATAAAGTATAACTATATCAATTCTTTTCCTTAGTAATCTGCATTGCAAAAGTGATACGTTTGTATTCTAAATCCATGGCGGCATCTAGAAAATGTCACTCCGCCACCTTGGGCCGGCAACGTGTGGTGCCTAACCCTGATCTTACCTCATATTAAGACTCGGTATTCGAATTTGACTAAGTTATTACTCGTAACCAATCAATACTCGCCTATTAGATAGTATACACTAAACTATGTTGATAATTTCTTATTTCTATGAATTCTACTCCTTTGGTCCGACCAAGTAGCGTTTAAGGGCCGGAGTTCTAACGTTGGCCATCCGTTAAAAGACTTCTAGGCGCAAGAATTATACAAGAAATGCAAGACACTATTCTAGAATTGTTATTTTAGTAGGTTTTACCTAATATTTGCCATGGTTCCCACAACCCTAGTTATGGAGTTTAGTTACCAATGTTCATAATTCTTAATATCAAATTATATGTATAAGAATTCATGTACTTACTTCAAGAGAAACAGTTTAAAATCGAAAGTTCGCTTGATTAATCAGCAAAAGTTAATCCAATGATTAAAAGTTTCAGATTAATCAATAATCTCTCAAAGAGTCTACAAAAACATCAAGCGTCTAACAATATTCAAAAGGTCTAAACAATGATCCATGAGTCTAACCTCAAAATCGAGGTTTTTTGAACTGATTTATATAAAACTAAAAAAAACCTAATTAAAACCCAAGGACTCTATTGATGGAGGATCTGTCAAAACGCGGCTGGGCTAGGTTCGATGGACCTCACGATGGGACGTCGGGACATTGACGGACCGTCATGGACTCCGTCTTCCCATACTTGATGAATTTCTTAGACTGCTCTCTTCTTACCCTCGAAGCAGGTATGACGGATCGTTACGAGCACAACGGTCCGTCAGAGGGTCTCCGTTCCAAAACACTTGAACTCTGGAATAGGATACTGGGCTACTTCTATCCATCTTCATGACGAACCTGCAGGACGGACCGTCATGGCTTACGACGGTCCGGGTCAAATTTTCCGTAACCCACACTTGGTCAGGACTTCCCATCTTCATTCAGCAGTGCCACTATGCTGCCCAACACGGACCGTCACAAGCATGCGGGACCGTCACAAGCTCCGTAGGTTGTCTCTTTCTTGCATTTCTTCGCTCAAAAACCTCGCATTCCAATTTTGGGAACAAAATTTCCTGCAAATATGGAGAAAATTATATAAAAATTAGCACAAAAAAGGCTTTTGGACACCACTAAAATAAGGAAAAAGTATAATAATATCGTGAAAACCACGATATATCACTCACACAAGGCAGGAAGAAAGAAGGGAATTTACAAAATAAAAACCATGTTCATTAAGGCCTCATATAAGACAAAAATTTACACCAAAAATCCAAAAATAGCAGGCCATTAAACTTTAAAAGTGCTTAAATACATAACATCACTACAAATTTCATGGCATCTTTGATGTGAAAGAAGTGTCATTTGACTTGAACCTATTCCCATTGTCTTCTTTCTTTGCTTCTCACTAAACCATTGAAAAAAAAAGGGGGGGGGCTGCTTTGGAGATTGTTATAGTTTGACATTCTATTTAAGCTTTAATTAGTTGTATTACTTGGGGATAACCAATGGACCAGTTTATCAGATGATCTTTTCACTTTGCCATGTCCAGTAAGTAAGATTTTACTTTACTGGTTGCCCAGGCAATCGTTAAAATTAGGGACTATATCAATATTTAAGATGGTTAATTTAAACTAGGACTTAAGTTGTTAACAATAATCAAAAGGATCACATTCCTGGACTTGGAAGACATTTGAGCTTGGAACACACCCATTTCCCATGACTCTTTGGTTCTTTTATGTGGAGATGTGTTTCCTTTGCCCCTACCCCTTCCTCTTTAGAGCATTCAAATAGTTGATATGATGCATGATGGTAGGAGGGCAGAGGCCGAAGAGGATGCAGGAAAATCAGTAGGTGCAGTAGTAGGTAGGTGAGTTTCCACTAGATGCTACTAATGATGTTATTTGGGGGTCTTTCCTCTTCCCTTTTTATGGAAGCTCACCTTAGATGGTAGGTGATGGTATTGTTTCTATACATTAAGAGTAAAAATTTTAAGTCATGAAGAAAGAAAAAACTAAAAAAAAGTTCAAGTATTACCCTTTGGTTTTGATCTCCCTGCCTGACTTGTGATTTTGCCGACTGATTATGTAGGCATGTTATGCATTTTGTCTTGTTGATGATTCAACACATTCTCTTTGAGGACACCCTCTCTTGTTATGGCTTCTAACACAACTGCATGACATTGAAAGTCCAGTCCTAGAAAGCTTCCCTGATTTCTTAGTTTCTCCAGCTTCTTTTCTTCTAGCCTTAGGTGGAGTACCAGACATTTTTGTGATTTTTGGGGGCTCAACAGTGGGGTTAGTAGAAATTGGTCACATCTCCATGTTTATCAGTGGTTCAATAACAATGGAATAAGTCCTCAAATAAGTTTCCTTGTTGTAGTAGTTGTGTATATAGTCATAAAGAGACAATTTCTTAAAGTATAATGCAGCTACATTATGTGCACATGGTATGCCCCTTAACATCACACCCTACAACTACAGGTTCTCCTAGCAATATCCACTTTGTGTTGACAAAGCCCTTCTTTCACTTCAAATCCTAGCAGATCCATGAATCAAATTGTACAGTTCACTTAGACATACTAATGCTCTCCCTCTTAAAACTTCGAGAAACATTTGAGAGGAAATTACCGTCCAAGTACTAGGAAAAGCTCATCAAACTGCCTAATTTTTTCTCATATTCACTTCTTATTTCTTCAAGCATAGTAATTATGGTCTTGTCTAGCAACCGAGGATCATGAATAAAACAATCAGGACATGTTCGTTGTCTACAGAATCACCCGTTTATTCAGTCTTGAATAAATTTTGCACCAAAAATAATGATGTAGTCATTAAGTTATCCATCATTTTTTTCTGGATCTAACAACTTCATATCCTCTAGGTGTGCCTTAATTGAGACCTCAAATGTAACTCATAGCTCATCTTTCAAAATTGTGTCTTCTTTAAAGACCCCTTCCAATCCTTAGCCCAATTAGCTAACCTATTGTGCTTAGCATATATTCTACGTTCTCACTTAGGTAGTACATTTGTAATTTCTACTGACCACGCCCTCCTAATTCCCTGCAATAGATGTGATTAGGTCACAAACAATTAATATAAAAATTGAAAATTACAAAACATTATAAGTTCCCAACATACCTTTGGCCTGTTGGTATCAATGTGAGACCTTCACCATCTCCCAAGTCCCAAATCACCCTTATGGGGGCCACTTCACAACATGGTCCATGTGTGTTGTTCTCCTTTTCCACTACTGCCCCCAAGCAAGTGACAAACATCTAATTGTTACCATACAATGGCCACAACAACTATAGTAGTCATTATAAACCCCTTTAAGAAAAACAACCCTCTAATCTATGCACTTCAATACAATGTATCCATGTCTTCTTTAAAGCAATCAAACTACTTAAAAGTCTGAATATGATTCTGCTTTTGTGCATCAGAGTTCACCAACATTTACACACATAAACTGGGGTCCCTGGATCAGTTCTCAACAATTCATCCTAGTAGTCAATATCCTTCCAAATCCACAATATGATCACTCCTTATATCTTTCACCACTTTATCTCTTGCTCTTATCACAGTCTCGTTTGCCACATGAACTTTTTAAACTTTTTCCTGAAAACTCCGCAACTTTAAAGGATCAATAAGGTTCCAGCAGGACAATATCTGTTGCAGTAGTAACACCATATGTAGTTAGCCCATCTGCAGAGTAGCCACCATCTGAAGTCGTAGATTGAAAGGAGGTTTGGGATTGAAAGATGTGAGATTGAAAAAGTTACAACAGGGTTTTCACTATATAATGGTCTAACCTACCCATAAGTTAATGTTTTCACTTCACTTGACTTGCATTAAAAGTTGCCAAAGATTCTCAATATAACATGAGTACCATTTTCTATTTAAAAAATAGACCCCACAATTACCTCAATCAATCAAATTTTCAAAGAAATACCTCCACTTTATCTCCATTTCCAAGGAAACCACAATCATGTTCTAAAAAGATCCTTATCATTATCAGCCATAGTATCAAATTCCATAGTTAGGTTGCTTTAATACTAAAGGTGCAGTTGTATTATATCCCATTTCTTCCCGTTTTTCCCTATGTCATTCTAAACATAGCATTTCAACTCAAATATGACTTTTACTAAATCAACATCAAAAAATTCTGTAACTTCTCCACCAGTATATATTGGTTCTACACTACTTAAATCTAACCACACCCCCATGGTACCACCTTAGAGTAATCAAGTGAACCCAATCATCACGTACATTAAGGACAATTAAAAAATGGAGTAGAATGTAGTAGTAGTAATTAGAGAATACTCTAATCTGAGGGCAATCCAAAAAATAGAAAAAAAATACTTAAGAGGAACAATTATACAACATAGTAGAACATGAACAAAAATACAAACACAGTACTAGCTGGCTTATGAACATAATCTATGAACATCAAACAACACAATAGCAAAAGCAGCTTCTTCTATGAACATCATACGTAAGAAGACATAAATAGAATGTCGATGAACCATTATAACTAGACGAGCTAATACAAGATTACGCAACCTTAGAGAGAAGGAAAAAAACCATTTACGTGGAAAAATGGTATAATGTGGTGGAAATGAACACCTAACACTATAATCGTAATCCAAACATAAGTTTTCACACAACAATGCTCTTAATTTCACGAATGAACAGAAACCCTAAGGATAAATCACAAACTCAAAACTAAAGGATAAACAACTAACCTTTTGATGAAATTACTTGATAAACTACAAAATGGAGTTGACAATACGCAACAAAATCATTTGATGATTACCAAAAGTGGAGAAGGAGATGAACATGAGAAAAGAGGGTTTTTGAATTTATCTTTGTTCCTTTGTTCTTCTTTTAGTTTAGGAGGGAAATAGGGGAAAAACAAGAAACGAGAGTTTCAAGGTAGGGGTCCCAGCGCGTGGAATCACGCAAGACGACTTATTTGGTTTATATATTGAGGTCAGCACCTAGGTGGGTAGAAAATAGATAAAAATATAGTTTAGGTGGGTATGAACCACCGTTGAAGTTGGAGTGTGTAGTTGTAATTTCGGGTATAGGTTTGGGGGGGGGGGGAGTTTTAGACCATTATCAATTTAAGAAAACAAGGGTAAATGCAATGGAGACAAACAATTGAGTACTTTATAGAAGAAGAAATATTCATAATTAATATACAAGAGAATAATCAATTAAGTAATATGAAGGAGTAAGTCAGATGAAGGACCCGATACACCATGACTTGTTTCAATATAAAAAGTCAATTTACTTTTTACGTATATATAATATACATTGAATTTGTTTGAACAAGGGTTTACTTCTAAAATTTTCTATGATTATGGAATTAATATCTCTAGATTAACTTGGGGATCTTATTCATAATTTCTAAAGGATGGGGCCAAAAGGTTGTTAAAATAGAGTTAGGGCTCAAGGTTAGTGAGATCAACATAATAAAAATTGAGATTTTCTATTTCCTATTTTAGGGTTATTGTGGGTGAAATTTACATGATTTGGAGTGTTATTGATATGGGTTTGATTTCAATTTTCATTTGGGTCTATCTAAGTTTGTACTGCGATATTTAAATTGATATTATTATGACAAAAGACTAAATAAGTCCCTCACACGTCAATAGAGAAAGGATGACACTCACTTTACCATGTCAGCTGAAAGTGTTAAAATTACACAATATAGCTTGACATGAGATGTCTAAACTGAACAAAGCCTACTTAAAATGTCTAAATAAAAATTGTTACCAACTTTAAAGGGTCACCGACGAATTATATGTCTCTCATTCGCACAGTAAAAAGGGAAACACTTTTCGTGAATTATTTGCACCATATACTATTATCTTGGATGATGTCAAGATAAGAGATGGAGTGGTATATTAGAATTTATGGGAGAAAGCCAAATGCTAATCCTCTTCTGCTCAAGCTTGCTAAGTTGGACTTCAACATTGTCCAAGCAGCACACCAACAAGATTTGAAAATTCTGTCAAGGTGAGGTATCATTTAATTATATCTTTTAGATGATCTGATAGTAATATAATTTCAGAGTATAAAAAGTTAAATCCTGTTTATATATATATATATATACTCTATATATATATATATATTTAATTATATATTATATATATATATATATATATTGGTAGTATGTCTTAAAAGTTACAAACATGTACAAACAATTTCTGATCATGTAATGTAATGGTGGTGTGGAAAGAGCACAAGTTTGGCAGAGAAATTGTGGATTTCAAGAAAAAAAAGATAGACGGTGGAATACTTTTTTTTGGTCATTTGGGATTAGATTTGAGCGCCTCAACAAGATTGTGTCGAAGAATGGTGGCGAAAAAAATGTTGCTTTTATAGTCTTCATAGATTATTATTTATGATTCTATGGCCTCCTTGATAATGTTGGTAATCTTCACTCATGATGCTCCATGGAAAAAGGTTAGTCATATAGGAACTTATATATATAATAAAACATTATAATCATCATCATGTTTTGATTTCCAAAATGTTGATTTCTTGTTATAAATTCAGATGGGGGATATAAAACAAATGTAGAAACTTTGCAGACTAAATGAAAAGATGTTACTTTCAATCATTCTAACACTACCAATGAAATGGCCTACCATATTCTCAAACAACAAGGGATTATGTCCTGCCTACCTCACAAAAAAGTAAAATTACATATTTCTTCTTGTACTTTCAATCTTTGAGGCAGAACCCAAGTATGGATTCAAATTGAATTATGGGTGGAAGAGAAAACATACCTTCATTACATATGGGACGATAGGAAACCATATTTTTTATTTTATTTTTTGAATAATTTATTTTTCTCTTTCTTTGTAGATATCGAAATAAGTTAAAAATATCCTATAACTATGTGAAAATGAACAATAATGCCATCAATCAATAATTTGTCACCAATAATACCCTTGATTATAACACTTCCTTCCAATGAATATCTTAGCTATAATTAACTGATGTAAATAGAATTAGGTGGGTGATGTTTTCCACATTTAATGCAGGCCGAGTGGATTTCACTCTACAAATTCTGTACCTAATTTAAGTTTAATATTTGCAACACATAGTAGGCGTTTGATCATGTAATATAATATTGCGATATGATATCGTAAGTTGGAATCAACGTTTGGACATGTGATTTTATGTTGATTTTATCTCATGATTCTATATCAGGAGATGGATGTCATATTCTCAAAATATGATATAGAATCATGAAAATATCATATCATCATTTGAGTTATTTTAATACAAAAAATTAATCCACTGAGTGTTATAGTTGTTAAAACAAATCCACAGTTATATCGAACTAAGCATGTATTTCACATTTAATTCAAATTTATAATCACATCATTAAGTTGTGTAAAGGATTATTCTCACAGATATTAAAAATGTATTTTTTCTCACCAACATGTAATCACTTTGACTCACATTAACGATTGTGAGTAATAAAAAATATTGAAGAACTGTGATGGGGAAAGGTGTTTCATTATTACTAAATATATTGATGATGAAACAATACTAAGTGGAAAAACAAATAACATTGATAATAATTTATCCACGATTTTATAATTTCTTGTTTATTTGATTATGATTAAATAAATATTGAGGCTATGTTAAAGTTTTAGAAACTTATAAGATTTTATGTTTATGAGAAGAATACAATACCAAAATTCATATCGCATGCAAAACAAAACTTCCAATTTTATATAATGATTTCATTCATGATATTATATCGCCATGGCGACCGGGCCCCATAATGATTGCATTGATATGTACTATGTAAATTTTTAATAAAAACATTGGAATTGAATTATCCCCCAGCACACCCCACAACATCTTTTTCTTTGTGGAATCAGCAATCACCTTACATACAATAACAATATTTTTTTAGTTTCGTAGCCAATAACTTTTCTACTTAAAGTTTCACGTGGTAATTTTATGTTGGATTTGTGCAGCTACAACCCCTTCCCCACCCTGTGTTTCAAATTCAGACTTTTCGCAATCAGAAATAAATATGACCACAACCAAAGATTCGTTTATTTTTACATAGCTAGGTTATCTGCAAACAAGATAAAAGACACAAATGTTTGACAAGACACTACTTTATGAGCTATGAGTTTCGAGATTTACTTCACAAGTACTACCCCACCCTAACATCATGGTAAAAGGCCATCATCTAAAAACATTTATAGCATTGGACTTGGAAGTTTTTATTAATTTTAAAAAGTTCATATACTAACTAATCCTAGAAAATATGGAAACTTTGTAACTCTTAAATAATTTGGTCAGTAGGGTATCCTCGCATAATATACAAAGTACACATGTAACTACAAAAAAAACATGATTTCAAATCCATAAACAAATTTATTAGCTTTAGCTATTTGAATATATATGTTTTTGGTAGTAATTTCTCACATGGATTTCTCCCTAGAAGTTATCTGTCATCCAGTTGGTGATATTGTACAAGCCTTGATTGCTATGTTGATCTCAGGTTAAAATTTCTTGTCAAATATCATTGGTAAGTGAAGGTTGATGATTACTAATTACTAACTTGCACTGATTATATAATAGAGAATATGTTTCTGATTCTATTTCAAGTATATACATACATATCTGCCGTTTATTCTCTATCAGAACTAATTAATGTATGACTTTAACTCTAATATGTATCGGTTTTTTCATGAAACCAATGATTATTGTTAGTACAACTAACTTTTAATTTAAAATAAATTTGATACATGTAAATTGTCACTGCAAGACAACTCGAGATAAGCTTAAAATGGAGGTGTCATAGAAGAAGAATTATGAGGAGAGGAAATGCAACAACCTGGTAAAATGTATAACTATATAAATGAAAATTGATCAAATACTAATGCAGAATAAGAGGCTTACCAGATCGTAGCCACCTAATCTGATCACAAATCTCCATAACCTAGCACAAAGAACATGAGAAGAATTGCGTTATATTGACAGGTAACCAAGATGGAAAAATAAAAAGGGGCTCAATGATAAAATTCATCATACACTATTTTAGGTAATTAAGCAAAAACAATAAAAACTAGGTGGTTTAAGTTACATCGCCTTTTCTCCTGCAAAAACGTTCCTAGTTTTCCTAAAAAATGCATTCTTGTCACAAGGGGATATTGTTGATCATTCCTCATAATAATATATTCTAAAAATTTTAAAAGAAATTCTTCATTTTGAAAAGTTGAAGCAATTGAAACCACATCAGAGATCAATAACCCCCAAATGTATTATCGCCTTGGGGGATTGATGATCTACTATGTGATTATAATTTCTTTGCTTTTTCAATATGCTCATTTGTTTAAATTTACATGTTATGGTGAGGTGAAGGTGGCCAAGGCTCCCCTCAGGATGTTCAAGGACTGCAATTTTAAGAAATAATAGGAAGATGTTCTGGAAGAAGGTGATGAAATTAACCCAACTAAGTTTATGGTATCAGGTTAAATTACCTTAAAGTGAAGAAGGGATGAGGAGATGGTTTTTATTCTTGAGTGAGATATTGTTTTATTTTCATCTTGTTGTTGGTACATATTAGGTCTTCTCATGTTCCGCGTTAGGTCATGGAGATTTGTGATCAAATTAGGTGGCTATGATCGGGTAAGCCTTTTATTCATCACTTATATTTAATTATTTTAATTATATGTGTCATTATATGGAAAGATGAGATTCTATACAAATTGTTACTCTTTTCTTTTTTTTTCATCAAGAGTCTTGAATAATATATGTTGTACTTTAGTGTAAATGGTTGGTAGCATGATATTATTGTATCGTATTGTTTTGTGATTATCTTAAATTGCTCATTTTAATAGTTTGTTGTCTGTTTGATTTTGTTATGCAACAAGTATTTTGATACCAAAACCACCTTGTAGTTAAAAGTATTAAGTTAGTATAGATCTGACTCTCGTATTAGTGATAAAGTTCACTATTTGAAAACATTTGCGGGTGAGGCTTCAATCGGATTAAATAAAAAACTATTTGTTATGTGGGAGTTCCCTTGCACTTTCCTTTCGGCTCCCTTCTCTCATATTTTATATTTTTTTGTCTTATTTGAAACTTTTAGTTTAGTTTTTTTATTTAAAAAAATATTTGAATTTATTATCTTCTTTTTACAAATTCATTTTACAAGCAGGTGATCTTTGGAAACTCCAAGCCACTGATATATATATAGAACAGGGAATCCAACCAAAACATATACATCTCAAGTTCGCACGAAATATAGTTAATTCAATTTTATTAAATAATTATTGTTTGACATTTGAGTCAATTTTTTTCGAAAATATGATCATGTCAATTAAGTATGATTTTCAAATAGAAGAATCATCCTAAACCAATTAAGTCAGATTTTATCTGAGTTCAATTTTCTCAATTTAATGAATTTTTTTTATAACTGATATTTAATTTGTTACATTTTTTTATTCATGTTTAATTCTCTTATTTGTCTTAGCTTTAATATTTGTGTAATATACTTTTAAATACAAATTTAATTCATTTTTCAATTAAGTGATTGGTTATTACCAATGGGTATTACTTGTTGTTAATTTCATTATTGATACAAGTTTTATTCAGTGTACATGCAGATCAAAGAATGTCTTTTGTTTCTACATTCTACATTTCGTATAATATCTTAATAATTCATCTTTAATATGTTTGTACTACTTTTTAATCAAGTTTAATTCATGTATCATCATTTGTTAAAAATTATAACTTCTCTTCTAATCATTCAAACGTGATATATTTTAAACATTTTTAATTTAAAATTTAATTCATTTGCAAATTTTACGGCATCTCATTTGCTACTATTCTATTACGTGTATAAATAACTATTGATACCCCCCCCAAATTTTATACATATAGAATCCATTGACTATTCTTCGAAAACAAAGAGAAACATAACAATAGAAGAGAGGAGAAGAAAAGCAACAAAA
The DNA here is from genome assembly GCA_027704765.1 of Solanum habrochaites. Classification (NCBI taxonomy): domain Eukaryota; kingdom Viridiplantae; phylum Streptophyta; class Magnoliopsida; order Solanales; family Solanaceae; genus Solanum; species Solanum habrochaites. The sequence continues at coordinate 15,844,142 of JAKWJA010002489.1, read as the reverse complement.
AAGAAAAGCAGGCGGAGGACATGAAAGGAGAGAGAAATAAAGAAAGACGGGAGAAAGAACGGAGGAAGAGAAAAGGAAAAAATTAAAAGTTTTTGTATGGAATATAAAGAGTATTTAAAAACAAGTATTTATATTTTAAAAAAGGGAATTCGCTCACGTAATTAAATCAAAAAAGTACATAGTCCATCCATAAGAGAACTCAAACCAAAACATAAAATCGAAAAGCAAAGAAGTTATGGAAGCAAGGGCAAAGAAAGAACATTGAAAATTAGCGAGATTGAGCTGAAAGAAAAAGTTTTCCACGGCTATTTCTAATAATTAGTTATTGTTTATTTCTAATTATTAGTTATCTTGGTATATCCTAGAGTACTTAAGATACCATTATTTGGGGAAATGCATAAAAGTCTAAGCGAAAAGTTCAGCGTATGTATGTGCATAATCAATTTAAACTCAGCACAAATATCTGAAACTAAAAAAGAAAATAAAAAATCCATGAAAGACCATAAAAAAACGCACAAATTGCCACATATGAAATCAGCAACAAATGCCACGTGTGTGTGTGTGCGCGCGCAGGCGCGTGCGTGCGTGTGTGTGCGGCGGTGGCGTCGTGTGTGGGTGGGCTGTGCGTGCGTGTATGCGTGCGCGTTGCACATATGCGGGCTTGGGTGTGTGATTGACAAAGAACCAACAAGTACTAATTTTTTAATCATTTTAAAAGTTCCAATTTTTTAAAAAAAAATTCATGCTCATTTTTCCAATAATTCTCATTGACTTGATTATGATTATTAGTTAAGGTTGCGGAATATAATGAAAGGAAAATAACAAAAAAATTGTTTTAGCTAATCATAAAATTAATTATTTTATTTTACTTATGATCGATAAGATATCGGATGATAATTAATAAGGTATATAATTGAGAGAATTTATGTTTTACCTTAGCAGGAATATTAGGAATCAAAGCACGGAGAGTGTCGAACAAAATTCCAATTTTCTTTCTCCTTTATCTCGTCGTCCATATGTGTAACTTATACTTTAATCCTCCTCTATCTCCGGCTCCATCAGCACCAAAAATTTGTTCAGCAATTCCCTTACCGTTCTTTTTTCGGTTGGGTGGACTTCTCTTCTTATCAGCATTGGTACTTGCTTCAATCACCTCATAACAAACTGTCAAAGGTTGATAAGTATCAAATCTAGTTGGATCAGGGAACTTGTCACCCTCAAGTGTCACTCCACTCCCAATTTGATTGTCATTCAACTTTAGGTACGGCCACCATCATTAGTTCCCATGGAAAAATATTATTATTCTAACGCCTCCATTATTTTTTTCTTTTTAAGGTGGTTTGAAATTGTTACCCTAAGTACAACCATATATAGAGTATTTTCTTGTATAGTGGGCAAAGTGTAAAAATGAGAAATGAGGGATTTTGAATATGATAAATATTAAATATGAAAAGAAATATATATATATATATATATATATATACCTATATCTATATATAGATAAAAGAGAAAAAAATAATAAAAAGTAGAGATTGAAAAAAAGGATGTTCATTTTTAATGAATACAAAAACAAAATACAATCATAAGCCAAAAATGTCATTACTGACTTCTAAACAAAAAACGGTTGCTAAATTACTTTTTGTTATTTATTTTGTTTTCACTCAATTAGGCCTCAAATCACACTTACATCTACTAAAAATAATTAATTAATATTATTTACTAATACTAAGTCTCAAAGTTAATCAAGATATTATTCTCATCTATATAAATAAAAATGATTTTTGTCTGATAAGTATAATATTCGGATTTAGTTTTAAAAAAAATGCAAGTCTTAATTTTTAAGTTGTATGAATTAGGTGAGTCTGAGTTGTAGTCGTATAATGTAAGAGGTCACATGAGTAGTGTTAATGAGATTGTAATAATAGCTTATTCCCACGTGATTATTAATGTTAATGAAATTTATTTAATAGTTGGCCCGACTATATAAATTAGATTTTACGCATTGATTTACATACATTCAAGTTAATCACACTAGAATTAATAATTAAGCAAGTATTTTATCGGTAAAGAAAATTATTCAGGCAATATTCATCATATTAAATAGGAAAGACCTTATTTTCATCTTCGGTCAAGATGTTAAAAGGCCTCTAATTAATAATGATGAATTCCCCCCCCCCCCCTTATAAGGGAAAAAAAAAGAAAAGTGAGTTAGGGATATATTCCTTTGCTAATCCTTCACTAGTATGTAGCTAGAATATTTTGTTTATTTTTTTTTGGATCATAAAATATTATAGTCAATTTTATTGAATTATTTTATGGTAAATATTTTTTGTTGCTAATTTCTTTTAATGATGAAAATCAAAAGTATCAAAATGTAGGGAGGTGTATTGATTTGCTTAGTTTGGTTTAGAAATTTATTGGTTCAATTTATGGTGATTTGTATACATGTTAAATCGTTGTAGAACTATTGTGACACTATCTGATCGATGATTGATTTATCGATTTAACTGTTAAGATTTAATCTCAAATCATTGAAAATCACTTAGAAAAAAGGTGACAAACCAAATGAATCATGCATGTGAATTGACCCGCCTCCTCTTGTTTCCAAAGCCCCCTCTTCCACTTTAGATATTGTGAGTTGAACAACAGTCAGTTCATTAATATGTGTATTGAACTAAACTCTAAGTCAAAGACTTTATATACTAAATGGTATAAATATAATTTTTAATTTACGATGGGGTTATCGATATACTCATAAGAAAACTTAACCTTTCAAAAACAATTCATGATAATAAAAATCAAAATTGTTACCGAAAGCATCGAACAAATAACCCATTATCGATATACCAATAATTTTTTTGTTCGAATTTGAACAAGCCTAAATCAATGAATGGACTTAAATTGAATTGGGCATGTTTAATCGACATTGAGTAATAATAAAACCGAGCTCAAGGTTAGTTAGATTGAAATAGACTAATTCTGAATCATAACCCAATCACCAAATTCTTTATTAAGTTTAATTTTGTATGAGTAACTTTTCGCAAAATAAGCACCTTTTTTTTTGATACTTAAATCTTAATTCATGGTTTCATACCATTGTTGCATTGATTAAGGGTTCGGTAACCTACCATTACGTGTTTTGTTAGTATATATCGCAAGATTTGTATAATTGTCACGGTTTGTATAATTCGTAGACACATGTTATATAAGTAAGGTATTTTTCTATAAACTCAAATAAAATCATTTTACAAGGAGACACATCAAAAGGGGAGTACAAGCCGGACAACAAGTCATGAAGGTGGGTCACCCTCCCTCTCCCTTCCTTCCCTCCTTCTCCCTCACTCTCACAGCTTCAGATTATGAAACTCATTCTTCTTCTGATTTAGCTCTTCATGGGGAGAAGTAGATGAGAAACCCCAACAAAACCTCTTTCTATCGTAACCAGTCAATCACAGAAAACTCATAATATCCCATTGGAGATGTGGGTTCGAGCCAGTTCTGCACTGCTTCATTTGTTCCAAGTGTCAAACTGTGTCCCTTCTCTAGATATAATGAGGCACGAACGGGCCACATCCCAAACAAAATTTGATACTGGGAAAATTTGGCTGTTAAAACTTTAACACTATCGGTTTAAAGTTTAGCACTACATCTAAAATGATAATTAGCGGAAATTATTAATTTCCGCAAATATGATTTTAGCGGCAATTAACACTCTTTCTATATGTGTCTAAAGCATTTAGCGACAATTTTTCTAATGGAACAAATTTCTGTAAATAATGTAGCTCTCTTTATTGATGTCTATATTTATTGCTACTAAAATTTAGTTTTGTTATAGTGTGGAAAATACTCTAAGATGATTAGCACGATCCTCCTTATTCGTCGAATAAATCAGAATGTCATCAATAAATAGGATAACAAACATATCAAGATAAGGCTTAAACATTCAGTTAATAAGGTTCATGAAGTGAGGAGCATTTCCAAGCTAAAAGACTAATCAAAAATCATAATGACCATGCGGGGCCTTGAATGGTGACTTTGGAATATCCACTCTCTCTTACCCCTCAACTGATGATAGTCATATCTAAGGTCTATTATAGAGAAGCAAGTGGCACCCTAAAAGTTGATCAAAAAGATCATTTATTCTCGGAAGGGGAGATATTAGTCTTGTAGTTAACATTGTCAATCTCGCGGGGTGGTAATTAATACACATACTAAGACAAGCATTTTTCTTTCTCACAAGTAAGATGGGAGTGCCCTAAGGTGAGACAATTGATCAAATGAAATTTTTATCAGATCAAGAAGATTATTAAATTGTTCTTTACACTCTTCTCAAACTCAAGTTGGATTCATTCTATATGGAGGAATACAGATAGGTCAAGCATCAGGAAGAATATCTATATCAAAGTCTATTTCTCTCTCAAAAGGGACTCTCCAAGATCATCTAGAAATACCTCTGGAAACTCACTTCAACTTGAGTTGACTGAATAGGTGATGTCTCAACACTAAATTCATTAACTCGGACTAAGTGACAAATTCAACCCTTGGAAACTAACTTTATGTCCTTAAGGTATAATATAAAATGACCCTTAGGCACTTAGAAGTTGCTCCTCCCACTTCTAAAATAGCTCATTGGAAACCGTTTAATTAACTACTCGCAGCTCTCCCAATCAATCGACGCATAAAGTGTGGTTGGTCTCATTAGATGAGTATGCTAGGAAGGAACCATTTGATATGGGGTTAGTTGACACGAGAGGGAATTTTACTTTCCCCTAAAGCTTACTAGTCATCATAATCTGTCAAATTTCAAATCAAAATCATGTACTCAATGGTTTACTTCAACATATATTGCGGTCGCACCCCAAGAACGCCTCCCTATTTTCACTACCTATCCCTAGGGACATGACACCAACCCTTGGTTGGGTTACTATACTCACTTCGATTCGTAGACACTCAGACTTTAGGCTATTGTCGTTGACCATGATATCACAAGAAGTATCAAAAGCATCTCCGTAACATTCTGTGTGGCTCTATTAGACTCATTTCGGTACATTGAGATCAATGAACCTAGGCTATGATACCAACTTTTTCATGACCCATACCATCATGATTGACACCCACAATAACTCTCGAGGGGAGAGAACAGACGGGGGTGGAGAAGAGGCAAGCAAACAAAGAAGCGAAAAAAGAAGGAAGGGGAGGGGACAGAAGCAAGGGAAAGAAAGGAAAGGGAAGTAGGCGGCGCAGGATAACCGGAACTAAGGAGGAGAAGGAAGGAAGGAACAAGGGGGGAAGTAGAAACGGGGAGCAGAAGGAAAGGAAAGAGACCATCAAAAATCTACCTGGATCTAAGTCTAAACAAGATTTACTAATAGACTAATCGTCTGACTAAAACAAATGTCTAAGTATGAAAATGGTGGACTTAGACGAAAGACAACTACATGGCAGTCCGAAAAATGTGGCTCACCCTTGAAGTCGTTGTGATAATATTTAGTCTCCTAAGTAAGATATGTCAACAGTCTCTTGAAGTTGCCATGTACTCAACAAAAATAAGAGCAAGTGAAGAATCAATACACAACCACAGTGCAGAACATAAGCACAAACATTTAGTTTGCCGGAACGTGACAATTTGATCTCATGTTGTGTCAGAAAGTGGAAACCCGATTCAATCCTATGTCGTTACGTGGTAATCGAATCCCCATCCACTCACCACAATCATAATAACAATATATCATATAGATAATGTACATTGTAGATCAAAGAGTTCATTGATACATTCATTCACCCATCTATTTAGGGAAAGGAGTAATAAATTATTGCACATTCATTAACCTCAAGTATCAAGTGAAGCACAAAAGCATAATCATACAATCATGATATCAGAACTAACCATTTCCTATATCAAAACAAGCTTGAAACCTTAAGAAAATTGATTTTTCCCCTTACAGATTTTTTCTGCTTGTTCTTGGTCTACAAACTACTAATAATATATGAAAATCAATAAACAATCACTAATTATCCAAATTATTAACAATGCTACAAGCTCTAGATCAATCCATGATCCCAACTAACCAAATTTGAGTTGTTTCCACCATGAAATATACCAAGAAAACTTTCTCCATCAACATGGACCCATTTTATTACACTATACAGATCGAAAAGTGAATTCGGACAGTGAAAAGATCATCTTTAGCCTCAAGAATGGTGGAAAAGTGAGATGAAATCGCCCTAGGGTCATTCTTTATCTGTAAAAGTCAAAAAAGTGTCAATTAACGTTGTTTAGGAGTTTTATTAACTACTAAACTCGCACCTGCCTTGATACAATGGCACTCATCCCAGTGTAGCAGCGGCGCAACAACGACCATCATCTCGCTACAGCAACATTTTCATAACAGAACACTCCCCTAATGGACTTGTGATTTTGACTCTCGTCTCGTCCGCCACAGCGATCACCATCCCGCCGAAACGGCAATAATCAAGCTACAGCGGCACAAACCTTAACAGAACGCTCTCACAAGAAATACAATTACCCCTTTTTTTACAACCACACCCATTTATATGCGTAGAAAATCCTTAACATTAGGTCATTTTGAAGTTGCTACTCACTCAAATTCAATTTCATAAAATTGTACCGTTCGTTAATGAGTGATATAATACTTCATGAAATCAAAAACATATATAAATCACTAGATTGCTAGCAGATTTTCCTACATCACAATTACTCTGAGTTCCTCCAAATCTTGACAAGGTTGGGAAAAATTCAAATACTACAAAATATTTTTTCGATCCCAATCTTTTCTCGCTGACATTTTTATAATGACGGAATCCGATCATTACTAGTTACTCAAAAATATATGAACTCAATATTATGGTTTCAACTCAAATGTCTTAAACATATAACTTAGAATATTTTTAAAGTATTCAATTAGCTAAAAAGGCAATTCAAGTCTCAAACATTAAAAATGGAAATGAGAAAGACTCCTCAAAGCACTATTGTGTATGAAACCTCTAATAACTATGCTAGATTTAGGCATAAGACCCACTAAAACTTTAGAAAAACTGAAAATAAAAGTGAAATCCTCAAAAGCACGGAGGCTCACCAAAGCAATTTTGAAAATGCAAATGGTATCAACGATGCGTTTGTTGTTGACCTTGAACTTTATATCAAAGTTATAAGAAGATGTAAGCCACATAGTGTCAAGACATGGAATGTAGGAGCATACAAAAGTAAATATAGAGAACATACATAACCTTGAACACATTGAAGAGAAGAACATGCTCACCTCATCTGAACTCAAGGATAGTCAAAATACTCAAACTTAGAAGTTCTCAACTCATATCAATATAAAAGCAACTATAAAAATGTATTCTAAAATAAGATTTTGACATGATAGATTTTAACTCAATGTATTTAAAAATGCAATAATAACTTTTATACTCTTATTTGAGAGATTATCTAACCGACAACCATCACTATTTGATGATACAATGTCTCATCCACGCTTCCAGAATTGTCTTATACTTTGGTAGAGTGTAAGCCATCCTCGACTTAGTGGATTAACTAAAATATGCCTAAAAGAAATAAAAAAATAATCTAAAAAGTATGACCCTTTTTACCATGTTGAATACATGGTTTATGATGAATTTAAGTTGTTTGAACTCATCCACGTATTGGTGCTCAATATTGCTCCCATTATTATAGTTCATGCTCATATGTTTAAAAACATCTCCTAGTCCTCAAACTTCGAGATTATTATTCAAAAGGTTCTCTTAAAATATATAGTGCTCAAAAACTCCTCGTGAACGCATCTTGAAATCAAAGTTTTCTCTCATTTTATATGTAAACCATTTATGCTTGGAAATACTTCGTTACCGTATAATCATTTTGAAAAATGAAACTCAACTCTCCTCATTATCATACTCAATTACTCAAGTTTAAAACAAGTTTTAAGAGTTTGCAAAAGTCTTTTCATATGAAATGTGAATTGAAGAGTTATGATTCATGATATATAAGATCTCTCGATGATCGAATAATTTAGGAAAGAAGGGTGGAAGGGAAAGTTTATTGATGCTCCTGTGCATCTCTAGCGTGCTGTGCCAACCCTCCACTTACTGGTCTGGTTTATGCCGCACTGAAAGAACAGGGTGTATCCTCCTTGGCGCGCATCTAGGTGGTTCCTGCGACCAAGCACTTTCTTAGAAGTTTAGACAAATTTTCTTCTCACTTTTTGGCCCTAATTCACCTAGAATCAAATGATTTCTTTCAAACACTCTTAGATTCGAATACCCAAGATAATTAAACAAAAATCTACTGAAGAACAACTCTCACACTCATAATATTCACCCCAAGAACTCATCGAACCCCAATATTAAACTTCAAGAAAACTCATCAAAAGCTTCAATACATGGACAAAATTAAATCAAGAAAGTCATGATTGGTATGAGGGTGAAAGAACCCATCACTTTGAAGTCTTATATACCTCGAAAGGATCTAATCATTAGCGAAATTCGTCGATTATCGCAAGAAGTCTTTACTGCTTGAAGCTTTTCTGCCTTTTCTCCTCTTAAACTTTGGCCTAACTTTTCATATGTTTGTAGACTTTAGCGTAAACTGATTTTAATCAGATTTTACCTCTAATTTGTGTGGAAAAAAAACTTGTGGACCTTGTGGGGTAAGGAAAAGAGTAAAATATCCCTCTATAATTTGGATGAAATTTGTTAACTGGACAGACCGAATTCAAACTGCATATCTTCCTCGTTTCAACTCGAAATTTATCAAACATGGTGGTGTTGAAAAGAGAACTCAAAGATCACTGTTTTGATATTTTATGGGCCACCTAACGCATCCAATATTAAAATTCATGGTCATTTGAAGTTGACCCAAAACACACAATTGAAGACTAACTTGCACAAATCTCAAAATGGCTATTTCTAATTTAGTTCTTTCTATAATTATCCCTTTCTAAGATCAAGGTGTTACACTTCTTCCCCAATTCTTCTTCTACTAGTTCTCCCCCCCCCCCCCCCCCCCCCCCCCCCCCCCCGCACCACACCCCCCCCCCCCCTCTACACACAACACACAATTCTATATTTTTCTCCAATTCTCATTCTTCATCAATTCAAATCTTTGACACCAAAATTTGCTCTGATATTTATAGAATTAATACTTTTTCGTATTTTATTTTGAACTAGTTCAACAATACTATGATGTGTATTTCACGCAATTTTTTAATAATTATACTTATTCTCACAATAATCATTTTCATCGATTATCTGTTAATTATTTTTTTTATCACAGCAAGACGCTCAATATTTATTTATTTTGTATAAAATCATTTTTCTATTTGATTGATATTACCTTGTCATAGTTACGTTCTTACATTTTTTTCCTCTGTTATATTTGTTAATATTTATTTTGATATTTTTGCACAGTCCAGAAATTCATACACATACATTTTATTAATCGGTGGTTTTGGCCAATGATTTTAAGATAGTGGTATTGTACAATCAAAGGCAGAGCCAAGATTTTTAATAATGGGATTCAATATCTGTAAAAATAGACACATAAAGTAGCTGAATGGGGTTCAATATCTACTATACATACATATAAAATTAGTTTATCCATGTATAAATAATATAATTTTTCGTCGAAAGGGGTTCGAGTGAACCTCATTTCTACAAGATAGCTCCGCCCCTATGTACAATTGGTAATTTTCATCTCCCTATACATAGAGTAGTTGGCTCATTAGGTTAAAGGTTGTGGATAAAATTTAGGGGTATTTTTACATTTTTAGTGTTTAAAAGTTTTTTTTATTGTTCATTATTCCGGTGAATTCTGCCGGAATCCGGCTAGTCCACCACCCAAAACCCCTTTGGTTTTTCTTCTTTTTATGGTGAAATTTTTTCGAAAACATCTCCAAACAAAAATCAGGCATCTCCAGTCATCACCATCCTTCCTATTTCTTCTCCAGTAGCTACAAACCATGTCTAACAATGGCAGAAAAAACCCCAAAATTCCCATTTTCTTGCTGCTCTAACAAGCAACAGCTTCAAGCCACCAGAGCTAGACATCGGTGTCCATTTTCTCCTTCTCCTAGTCTTCTCCGATTAGCCCAAAATTGCTTCCTTCTTCTCCATTTTTCCCGGCGAAACCTCACCGGAACACAACCAAAGTTGTTCCATTTTCTCCCTCACAACAAAACCTCACTCATAACCAGACCCAAACCCCTTTTCTCATTATTTCGGCAGGAAACTCCGGCGAGGAGATCAATAGTTCCGATGACAACCAGGGACCCCATCCCTTTTTCCCCTTCGATTTTTCTGGGTCAATTTTGCAGGGTTATGGGAGATTCACCCACGGTTAATAAAACAGCATCTCCATTCCACATTTTTTAGAGGTGAACAACTCCACAGAAGATCAAGAGATCGAGAGGTCGAACCAGCTTAGGTAAACCCTTCATATTCCTTATTCTCGGGTGAAACATGACTGTCTTGTCTCTATTTAACCCTTTTACTTTGATTATTTAATGGTACTTTTATTAATCAATTTTATTACTTTTCTTTCTCTTATTATTATTATTACTTCCTCCCTCTCATTTTATGTGATACTTTTCGCATTTTGAGATTCAAACAAGTGTGACTTACAAATATACAAATTTCATTTCAAAAATTTAAAAATTCCATACGCAAATATCCAATCAAAGTTAAATTATTTGAACTTTGCAAAATAAAAAATGTCACTTAAATTGAGATAGATGAAGTATTATCATTATTATTATTATCATCATTATTTTTATGTCACCATTTTATTTCTCACTGTAGCTTGCTTCATTGTTATTAGAGATGTCAAAATGGGCTGGCTCAACCCAACCCTTACGGGCTAGAGAGTTAAATGGGTTGGGAGGAGCTGACCTTTTTAATTAAAGGACCAATAAAATAGCGGCACAACCCAGCCCTAAGCGGGCCATGGGTTGGCACAGGTTGGTCCTTCAACCAAAAAATGAACAATATTACTCTCTTAGAAAGAGTATCGAATATTGACGTTTATGAACACAATATCAATTCATACAAAAATTCATTTATAAATCACACTTCGATGAATACTTACAGAAATATATTTATGAACCACACAGTTTGGTGAATACTTACAAAAATACATAATAGCCAACGTAAGATTTAGCGGATAAATGTTGATCATTCCATCATTTCTCCCACAAAAAACTAGTTGATTTAAAAGATTCCAGCAACACAAGGCAACCTAAATACTTAACAAATCTAAATTTCTAAATATTACATGACTCATTAATTAATGTTTTACAACTCCGCTTCTACTTCAACCATTGATCACATTTGAATTAACATGTGATATTATTTCCTCAAGAAGTTCATCTTCATCTACAATTCACCATGCAAGATGATATTGCAAAATACTTGATTTTTTATTTTTCAAAGTATTTATCATAAAATCTTTACAAATTAAACACTATTAAAAATATATGTAAAAATATTTTAAAAAATTAATAGCCCACGGGCTGGCCTTAGAGGCTTGCGGGTTAGGCCTACGAGGACAGTGGGCCAAAATGGGACGGGCTAAAAAAGCCTCGTTCATAAATGGGCCAAAAATATTAAGCCCAACACCACTTATTTCAAGGGTTGGGTTGGGCCCGCTTGGGATGGCCTCGCGGGCCAAGCCATTTGTTGACGACGGCTCTAAGTTTATTTTTCACGAAGAATTTGGTGTGTTGGATTATATTGGTTAATTAAATCATTACTTATTTTATTACTAGAGGTGTATGGTCCGTTCTAAGCACTACCCAATATTTTACATTTGAAGAAGAGAATGCTTGAAGATAAACAACTTATAATCATTTTTAGCTCTATTGATGCAGAAATTTGTTGAATAAGTACTTAGTTATTATATTGGAGTACACTTTCACAGGTTATATAGTCATTTTACATATCCAAAACAAAATAACACAAACAATGCCTAATTCCATGATCTCCATAAAATGATTTCCACCCTCCCCCCCCCCCCCCCCCCCTTTATCTTGAAAGTTGTAGAACTTCGAGTTGTGTTTTTAGCTCGTCGTGCAACACTTAATTTGAGGGATAGAGATATGCACACCAAAACCCATATAACATATACAAACGTACGCAATACAACTGGAAAGTGTCCACATTTGGTTTGTCAAGTTCTAATTTAAATGTAACTGAAACACATTATATATTTATAAAATCAATGGCCATCCCGTATAACTATGGGCATATGATATTATTGTTTAACTTAGCGAGAGGTCAATGTGATGGGTCCAAGTTGCATATATCTACATGGAAGAAAATAAGTACTCCAGTTAATACAATTTTACTTGCATGACAAATGGAATACAGATTGAATAGCAGAGCAGCACCTTTCATTATGAATAATCTACTTTGAATATGCCTCTAGCATGCACGAAATCATGCTCCTTCAATTTGTATCTGTGAATAAATACCGAAGCGTAGTACCATTTGAAATGCCAAATGTAATTTCTAAAGTGATGAGAAGGCAATCACATTAGCTGTCAATTGGATATATGTCACTCTAGCTAAACAAATAATCTTGAATACCAAATGAAAGTTATATTGCCGATTTGTAGAAATGTCTATTTTACACATTCAAACTGTTCTGGAGCAAGTTACAAAAGAAGCCTATAACATGATGTCAAAAAGTTTTTACTTTTGTTATATTAGATTCTCTTATTGTACTCCAACATAAATTCTCCCTTTAAAATCACCGATCATAAATGCGAGATGGCTATAACAGAAAAGGTGGAACTTAGCAATTTGAAGTTATTATTTGTGTATCAAAAACAATTCAGAGTGGAACGAATATAAAGTGCCTAAATGGCTTTACGGGTATGTAAAGAATCCAAAAGAAAAATGTAATTAACTATCTTGTAAGTAGGCCATCCCCACTGTCTTTTCAGAGAGGTTTTAAATTTAAATAAGTTAAAACATACTATGTTCACATGTCAAAGGTTCAGCAATAGGCAAGACTTGGCAACACGAAGCCAATTTTCAATCCCGTCTTTCTCTCGTTTAAGAGCTACTGTGTCAATTAATATGAGCAAACTAATAATGTAGCCTAAACTATATTACAATCATAATTTACGTCAATGACTATTTGACAAAGGTACTCAAGAAATAAAATCAGACGTCACAAAGAGTAGAAATTATAATAAAGATACAATACAAAAAAAATTTAGTCTATTTTGTGGGATGGTTACCACCTAGAAATAACGAAGACATCATGCCCTTATTATAAATGGGTGTGAGTTCTTCAAACTTCGGTATATGATCAAATGATATGACATTAATATTTTGATAAAATTTTTATTTTATGACTCAGTTTGTTGCTTTGGTATGTTTTAAATAACATATAGAGGAACACTGACTGCTAGCATGCCTCACTACAATTTCTCAATCTAAATTGACCTAAATTCGACTAATAATAAGTGCATAGCAAAAGGCTTGTGTGTATTGAGAAATATATTAGCATCCCTGGCATACTAAAGAAGAAATTCGATGCATGAAAGTGCAAAACGAATAAACACCTCAAAAGAATATAATCCACCATCAAAAGAGCTTGGAACTAAAATAGCTAACAATTGTACTACAAATATTCAACTTGGCAAAAGAAAAAACAGAAGAGAAGTGAGAAAGTCTCCGTGAGAGGGAGCAACAATTGACCTCCGACAATCGGTGATCATGGGGTGTGGGCTACATGGATGACAAGTGAAATCAATCCTTATTCCGCACTCCCATCTGAATAAGAAAGAAAAAATAAATTTTCGAACATCCATGAGTAGGTGGTTAATATATTTCAACTTTAGATAGAATACTAATACAAGAAATTTACATTACTTATTCCTTCTTTAACTATGTAAGTCCAAACTATAATACATCTTTCTAGTCGGTAAAACACCATCCACTCTTGCAAAACACAACATATCATTTATCTCAAATTTACCACTGTAAACAATAAGCCATCTAAGTTGATGTAGCCAAGATCAAATCTTTCAATTGTTTAAATGGTTGGAATATCCTTACCAAAAGGACTAACCAAAACATGTTACTAGAAATACAAACAAAACAAAAACAAAAATTTTCGTTTTTTTGTTGCGCTCAATTGTAAGCTTTCTCTTTGAGATGCAATAAGATTATCTTACGTTTTCTTAATTTCGGATTGTTTAATGTGAGTGACTTGTAAGACGGTAATTTATTTGCATGTCTATATTTTAAAAACTAATTATGTTGTATTCATCAACTTTAATGATTTGGTTTGAAACCTCAAAATGCTTCTAACAGACACATCGTGAAGACTAATTACATGGAGGCCTAATCATCCTGACTATTTATTAGTAGCATTTGCAAATGTTTTATGCTTATGTTTTCGACTTTTATGCTTCAAAGAGTGAAGGCATTCACTTATTTTTCATTGATGACAATATTCATAATAAATTGGATGGATTTATTTGCAATTTATTATTCTTGAAATTGTACTCTTTAATGTTGATAGTCATAGTATTTGGAAATAAAAGACAGCACAAGTAAAATACTCAATGGCGGGGTGAATTTATGAGTCAGGAGTATGGGAGGTGCGATATTGAAAGTATGAACGTGTAAGTGATGATGGGGGGACAATAATGGGATGCTGGAGGTTTGGAGGGGCGTTAGATGTTGGTGGGGTTGTACGAAAGTGGTCTTATGTTGGGGTGGTGAAGTCTTACGGAGAGGGCGGTTTCTTTCTCTTATTTTTGGCGTTGGGGTCCTTTTCTCCCACTTGTCGTTTGGCTCCTCGTTTTATTTTACCTCTGTAATCGAAAACCAAAATCATCTAATAGCAAATCAAAAATATAGCAAAACAATTCCCACGTAAGAATCAAGATACTTACTATGTTGTTGGAGTAATAATAATACACTCCTGGAACTGGATAATAACTCAAATATAAGAACTCCCAGTGTAAAAAAGAAAAAGAAAGAAACACTTGCTTTGTACTTTGGCAAATTATCGAACCCGCCCCTCAACTACATCACTATTCAGCATAGGCAGTTTTGAGGGACTTCATATTTTGAAAAGAAAAAGAAAAAAAGAACTCAAATTTGTAAAATAAAGAGTCTAAATCCAATCTCTGAAATAACAAAGAAAAGAAGTTATATTTTCAAATACCATCAGAATTTAACCTTCACCTTAGATCGCAAACAAATAAAAATTGAATTACATGGTTTAGGATGATGACTGAAGACCCTTTCCAATCCTTTACAATATTTCACTGATTATCTTTAAGGAGAGACTAATTGAAGCCAATTCTAATAGCAGAGAACGTGCTGCATCAACTTCATCTCCGAGGACAATTGACGAAAACTCAGTGGGATCAATTTTAGCAATATTATAGTGCAATTGTGAAGAAAAGGGAATAAATGGAAAAGGGTTTCCTAAATGAACTAACCTCATTTACCCCACATTAGGTAATATTTGTTTCTCCCCAATGTTAAATTGCACTACCAGCACTTAATATCTGTAATAATTCGAAGTCTTTTTTTTAAAAAACTTCATAGATTTACCATTTTACATTTTCTAGTTTTTTTCGAGGCACAATTTATTGCTTCTAAAAGTTGGTTTTTGAATTTTACTGTAGTATGTATTTTTCAGATTGAGTAATAGAACTTTTGCTTTCATCAAACATCTTTTGCAATAAATTTTTTAATAGAAATTTTTGAACTTTTGTTACCTAATTGAACATATTGACTGTACAGATAGTGTTTTTAAAAATAATTAAATTGATTGTTACCGTTTTTGGTAACACTTTTTACCTGCACTTTGCTTACACCATTGTGGTTGACAGTATTTCCTGAAGAATATGGTGTTTGCCACATGTTTTTTTGTGGAGGGGAGAAAATCAATTATAGAAAGTATCATTTAGATGCTTTTTTGGTACCATTTGTCATAATTGTTTTAGTCCTACTTTGTTTGTTTATATATAAGAGTAATATATCTTTTTTAAAAAATCCAAAAAGTCATATATTATTATAAGCATGTCAATTAACTCTTATTTTATAAATATAAATATCCTCTTTTAAAAAGAATCATCAAGCCTTTTCAAAATTTTTATAATTTAGTCAACTTTAAGTAATGCCATATTCGAATTTACTATTATATATATATATATATATATCTTAATATATATATAGTCACAACATAACAAAAAATAATATCAATAACATTCTGTCGAACGATACATTAAATGGGGAGAGAATCATCCGCTTGATTGAATGTTTAAGTCACTAATAATACTTCTCCTTTTATTTTGGAGGATTGAAGTGAAAGTTAAGTATGCCTACTTTTTTTCGATTGTAGCAATTTAAAATTCCAGCACTTATAATAAATCGTTTTATAAATTGACGTAAGTCTTATGTTTTTAAACATAAACTAATTATTGGCAATCCTAAATTTTTTGTATTAGTACCGTTATACTAATTTATCTAAAAAAATATTGAATTTTTTCTAAAATCTATTTTGTCTATTATCTCGCATAATCACATTTACGGGTGTTTGTGGTTCGGTTTAGATCGTTTATTGATTAAAATCAAACCAAATAAATCTAGTCGATTTTTAAAATTTCTAAAACCAATTCAAATCAAACAAAAAATAACCATCGGTTTGACTATTATCGGTTAGATTCAATTTTTATGGTTTATTCGGTTTGAAAGTAAAAATTTCTATGAATGTCCGTATCTTGATAGACACAAACACCAAGTACATAAACAGTCTACAGAAAAATTAATGTCGGCTCAGTCAAGCAATTAAGAAATATGAGAGTTACCACCCGACAACAAAAATTTGGATCATTTAAGATAAACTAATGACTATTTTTTGAAGTACAATGGTTAAGACTAAGGGCCTCAGTTGTTTCCTATACAAAGATAAGAGTCTGAATCTGAATACCGCTAATATTAAGATTTCATTAAAATCTTGTTTTTTTGATCTGAATAACATTCGAATATTAATGAATGTGTCTCTAAAATCTACAACTAAATAATTCCGTGTTGTGTTGCTACAATATCTTAAATAAAAGTAAAATTGAACATTTATATAATAAATAGTATAAAATTTTTTCATTTCAAAAGACATATATCACTGTTGATTAAAAAACAACGTTTTAAAAGTTTTAAAAACATGATTTGGAGTACTATTTTTTTCATCAAAACCTTGATAAACAACAAACATCAAAATATGTTGTTGTTCTTGCCACACTTCAATACAAAGAATTTATATAAAAACATACTTGAAAGATTTATGAAATCTTATCTATTGAAAAAATGGTTTTTGATTGAGAAAAGAGAAAGAAAATTATTTATTTAGGATAGAAAGCCGCTTAAAAAAGATAAGCTATGAATTTATTACATTGAATAACTTTTCAAATGATTCTGAATGTTGTTAGAGTTTCATATAGATCATTCCTTCAGACCATCTTCATACTCATTACGAGTAATTTAAAAAATAAAAAAATAAACTTCATGAGTTTGAATCTGAATTGTTTCATAGATTCATACTTAAAAACAAACTAACTATGGGCTGATCTAATGATTAAAAATTCAAACCCCCCATTAAGTACACAAATGAGACCTAAGATGGATGTTGATGGACTTGGGATGTGAGATTTGGCAGTACTTTGAGGGCTAAGGGTGTATCCGGCTAGAAACATTGAAAATATAATAAAGTTGAAGACTTTAATCTAATTAAAATTGTCAATAAATATTTTTAATTTATTTATGAAAATCTATACAATAGAATTTATATATCTAATTTACCCTTGATTTGGTTAATTTTTTGCGTTTTTTTTAATAAACCAAAAATAAACCAATATATCGATTATCAAAAATTAATAACCAAACTCAACTAAATATATAGTTTTTTTCTTAATCTATTGGTTCAATTGCTGTTTATTTGGTTGTTTACCATAACCATGAACACCCTAGTCACATTATTTTTTTTTTGTCTTTTTTGGGGTGAAAAAGGAAATTTCTATTTAATATATATATATATATTAATATAGATATATATAATATATATATAATTGCGTACTAGTTTCCACAAAATTAGGCTAAATATTTGTTTTTAAATTAAGAGATTAAAAGAACAATACTTGTTGGTTTTTTACCAAATTAGATAATTGCTTTATAGTTCAGATTCCAAACTAAATTTCTGATTTAGGAAGAGAAGGAATGTGTGGATTTAAGGCAAACTTTCTGTGTGTATCTTATTTTTATTTTAAATTAGTATACGTGTTCGCGCGTTGCGCGGTTAGTTGATAAATATAATCATAAATATTGATCTATAGACATTTAAATTTTATCTAATTTAAATAATAATCATCAACACCAATTCTAACTTTGAATTCTTTATGGTAATTTTAACATATTCAAACAAAAAAAAATCCAAAATGCAACCCAATCACACGCCAATCATCGGAAAAAAGAAAAACTTAAAAATGTTACCTTTCATATTTTAGGGATCTAATCTGAGAAAAGAAACTGATTTGTGTATAGTTATTGTTTAACACATATCAGTCTTATATTTTTTATTTTTTTACAAAATAACAATATCATAAACCAAACATAACTGTACATACAAGACGAAAATAACGCTATTTTTGGTCAATTTGATATTATTTTAAAATAATCATAATTAATTTATTTGAATTTTTAAACATTTAATTTAAGGATAGTAATGATAAAATGAAAACTACGCATAAGGTTTTCATAGTTTTTAGGACTAGATCTACTACTCTGGGTAAATGGGAAGATCTGAACTGTTTTTTTTCTTTATTATCGTATTATTTTATTAACATTTTTTAGAGGACTCTTTTAAAACTAATAGCATAACCAATCTATTAGTGTATAAGAATAAACAAAAATATTATATACATGTTAATAAATATTTTAACAGTGTTTGAATATGGCAGGACATTTAATTTTAATTTTAATTTTTTATTTAGTTTAAAAGTTCGACTAATAAAACCAATTATTTAATTTAATTAATTATATCGTGAAAGGTTTTATCTATGCATTAAAATAATGTTTTAAAACTATTTTAATTAAACATAATAATTATTAAGTACTTATTTATTGAATGCTTTTTTAAAAATAAAAAATTAACTTACTTAGACGGGAACTTAAAAAACCATTATATATAATATGATCAAGATGAATCTAGTTTTTCATAAAAAAAAAAATTTCACTTTTTAATCTTTTAAAAAATTAATTAAGCATTTTTAATTAGCCAAAAACGGTGGATTACCTAATTTCTATAAGTCGAACAGCCATATAAGAAATGTGATCTTGGAGTAATTTTTTTTATGTATACTTTAAATCAAATCAAATTAAATAGATTTTTAATCTTTTATCTATTTGGGTAATTTTAATTTATTGAAAATGGATATTTGATTCTTATTTTAATTTATAATCAATTGACAAAAAATTTTTTTAAGAATTAAATATATTTTAATATTCTTGTCGGTATTAACGTTCAAAGCAATCATGATTATTATTCATGTAAAGTTTCAATCATCATAAAGTTTTATTTCATTAAGAAATCCAATTAATATTTCACACAATCATAACTTAGAGAAATATCCGACCATTAAAATTCTAACAAAATTTAATAATTTTTTTCTTGCAAAAGAAGACATAATTTATAAACGGAGGAATTCAATGGCAAATGATTAGATTGATTTCCTTATTATAGAATTCAAAAATAAGAGAGTACTCATATATTGACACAATTAGGCACTGTAATTTTTATTTTGTTAAATTTTTATTTTCTTCTTCTTCTCTTGATTTGAAGCAAATATTATTAAATAATTTTGATTATCTTCGAAGAAATTTTCAACTTTTCAAATTATATTTTAGAAAAATTCTAAAAAGGTTGCCCCATTTCCAGATTATGAGCATCCATTTGGAGTCATGATTTTACCCTAATGTTGATCCTTGTTGTTATAATTTCAAACACAAATTGAAGTAAAATCGCACATAAAGGGAGGTTAATTACAATTCAGTTTTGATGAACAAAGAAAAATATAAAAGTAAGGCAACTTACTTGGACAAAATGATGTTTAGGAGTTCTTTGCCAAATGAAAATTAAATTTATTTTAACAATTACAAGCAGGAGAATTTAAACTTTATTGAAATTTTGAAATGACAATTTTGATTCAAGTTAAGACTTAATTAGAATATTTGGATAACTAATACATCTGATAGTTTTTTTTAATTGGGTATTTTTAAATTTTAAATTCAAAATAATTGATTAGTAGTTAATCGGATCCTACTTTTTAGCAATGTTTGAAAGTGGATAAAATTTGTATTTTTTGTTTTAAAAAATGTTTCGCAATCAGTTTTTAAAATATATGTATTACAATGATTGGTTTGAAAACTACTAAACCGACAAATAAAAGGTGGAAATAAATTATGTACAATTTCTAAAAAAAAACAGAAATTTAAACAAACAATAAGATTAGTCAGAGATGTGTCTTTTTTTATTTTATTTTTTTAAAAAGTGAAGTTTCGTAAGATTTAAATATTTGATTTAAAAACTGAAAATTCAAAAACAATTATAAGATAGAAACGTTCTTTTTATTTATATTTTAAAAGATGTTCATAATATATAATTAATTTTTTTTTGAAAAATGAAAATAAAAAACTAACATGTCTTTTAAAGAAACCTAAACAATTTCAATTGGGGTAAAAATCTTTAATCGTTCTTTTAAAACAGTATTTTTTTTCCTTCAATTAAAATATTGAATTAATTTTATATAATTAATTAATTACTTAAAAGTTAAAATTCGAGATTAATTGTGGTGTTGACACGTAGATACTATCACCTCTCATATATATATATATATATTCAATGTTTAATTTGTATTTTAAACTTGAAAACCACAAAAAAATAAGCATTTATATTTTGAATTTGATTTAAATTTATATTTTTATGTTAACATTCGCCATTATTAAATTATTCTTTCCACTAACCATGTTGCTTGTTTTATTTTTATTTTGACATTTTAAATTTGTTTTTCCAATTTAATTTTTTGGGCTGACATATGTAATTATTTGTTTTAATAGATTGATACATGTCTATTTTTTTATTTAATATTTGTATTTAATAAAATTTATTAGTTATAATTTAAAATCCAAAAATGAGAATAAGTTCAAAGCAATACTTTTTTTAATAAGATATATAACTATATAATTAATCTCATTTAAAATGAAAATATCAATTTATTATTCAGAGTGAGAAACAAAAAAACTGAGTATCTATACATTTATAAAATATGAATTTCTTTTTCTACATTAATAGAATATTATAAATGTTTTAAGAAACTGAGTACCTTTACATACACCGACATATATTTCAAATGTATGACTTTCGTCTCATCTTCGCAAAAAGTATACTCCCACCATTTAAAAAAATGAATTAGTTTAAGAAAAGAAAAAAAAAAAGAAGAATTTTTAATTTTATAGTTTTAAAATAAAGTTATATTAAATATATTAAAATGCTTTTTAATATTTAGTTATGTCACGTGTAAAGTTAAAGTTAAAGTGTTGCTAAAAAAAGAAAAAAATCATTCTTTCTAAAATATACTAAAAAGGAAATATCTAAAACATACTAAAAAGAAAATATGATCATTCTTTTTTAAACGGAGAGAGTATAAAAATTAGCCTCTCTAACCTCAAATTTTCTTCCACCATAATTTTCTTTTTTTATTGTAATTTGTATATAATTGATATTTCTTTATTCTAAAAGTCTAACTATATGTAATTAGATTTTATTGCAACTCGTTATTTATAAACAGTATTAAAATAACACATGAATTAAATTAAACTATCCAAATTTAAACGAAGTACAATTCAAGTTATGAAATATGAATCAATTTGTTATTCTTCCTTACTTATGAACTTATTAACTGCATTTTTTTTTCTTTCTATTTATCTTCTTTTCTTGTTTTTTTAGTTCTCTTTTATTTGGTTGTTGAATTGCAAAAGAACAATTCTTTTAAGAAATGTTAGGAAGGATTTATATAAATAAATAAATAAATAAATTGCATGGCAATGTAGATCAACTTTTAATTTATAATTCAAACTTTCAATTCACATTAAAAATCAATTGAATAAAATTAGAATGATGGAAATGAATTCAAATTTGAATACAATAAGAAAAAATTTAATCAGTAATATGATCATCACTCATCTATATATACATTTTTCCTTCTTCAACTACATACATTTAACCCCACAATTGCTTGATCTCTCATCAAAAGATCCCTTTTTCTTGATTCTTTTTTTTTTTAAAAAAATTGATAATGTTTCAACATAAAATAAAATTGATGAATTAATGTTTTACGTTTATGAATGCTACGATTGTGTTTATTGGGACTAGAATTAAGCAAAGTGGGGTGACGTATATTATGTACTGAATTTTATAATTTTTTTTAAAATTATTTATTTTAAAAAATAATGAATAGATAACTAGTTATATTTAGTGTAACTCTATAGTGAACAATTTTTAACCACAACTTTAAAATTAAAATATAATTTCACAATTAATTTTATAAGGAAAACATCAATTTCTAATTGGTTACTTAAGTTTTTTTATATTTAAAATTTTTTGGAAAGAGTAGATGTTTTATACTAAAAAGTTACTTAAATTTAAAATATTCCAAGAATAATGGGAAACATAAGGAATGCTTAAATTTTTTTGTTTATATAATAATATATTTATTTACAAAAAAATTGGTCATTGCATAGATATTGATTTTAAAGTTAATAAAAGGTAACTTTAAACTATTTTATATAACTGCTTTTAGAGAAAAACTATTTTATATATTTTTTCTTTTTTTATTAAATATATTATTGAAATTAACAAGATCTAATTAAGTTGTTTAAATTGAATTAATTGTTCAAATTAATTAAAGATAATAAAATTCAAGAAAAATTGTAGTGCTGACACATTTCGCTTTTTCTTCTCCTATTATATATAGATAGAAGATTAGATTTGGCTGATGAAGAAGTAATTTTCATAATGCTATAATTCAATCAAAGATTGATTGAGTGAAATGACAATTTCTTTTTACATAACAAAATTTTAATAAGTTTTCTTTAAAAGTACCTCATCATTTTTAATATGAAAATAATCATAATTTTTTTTTATATCTAATCCTCTTTAGAAAAGTTAGCGATTAAAAATAAGTTGCAATTCTTGCTTATTTGTGCGATTAGGTTGGTAAGAAAAAGACATTGGGTTTAGAAAAAATATCACAAGAGATAGTCAAGGATCAGGAGTAACTCAAAATATTTTAAGCGTTCTAAAGTAAAATAAATATCATTGATGGTCTTAAATTTTTAAAAAGGTCATAATTACAAATATGATTCATATTTTATATCTCGACATATTTGAATTCAATTGTTGGTTCTTAGAATTGATAAACATAAATCCATACCAAACACACCCTTAAAGCAAATACATAAACATATGTCATTACCAAGATTTTTGCTATTTGTAAATATCGTTGGAAGAAACTTAATAGGACCAAATTTCATAGTTTTCATTTTCCCAACTCGGCGACAGACGTTCACCTCCACAGGAAGAAGTACAAAAGTAAATAAAATTAACTAACCATTACGGCTACACCCATTCATCATTTATGTGATGAACTATAAAAGAAGTATGCCTAATAGGGTGGACGACACTTACCAATAAAGAAAAAGTTTTAAGAAGAAGGCTCACAATCTTCATCCTCTACTGGATAAACTGCAAAAGTATATATCATGGCCTTTATGGCAACAACCATCCATCCTCAACCGGATGAACTTTGAAACTAAATATGATGACCCTTGTTGGATTTGACTGATGAAATGGATACTGATCATTTGGGGGTTTCAAAAGACATTATCTTAATTGCAACTTGCTTGTATATTTCTTCCACTGTGGGTGCTTCAGAGAATTGTGCAATGTCAATTCCACCTTTAGCCTGAATATAAATCAAACATGTTGTAGTATCAAGAAATACAACAAAATAATAATTTTAGTTACCAAAATTTTATAAGTGAGGTCTGAAAAGATTAATTTATAGACATTTTTATCATATATCTTCTAAGAGTAACAATAAATTATTTCTGTTAGACAGTCCACTTTGGGTAAAACAATTTTAATAATTTTCAACCTAATCTATGACTAACCTATATGTATGTAGAAATTAAGAACATTTCAGCTTCAAGGTATACTTTTCTTTTACCTTACCTTCATTTTATGTGAAATTATGTTTAATTAGACTGAGAGTTTATGAAAAGAAATAACTATTTTTGACACAACACACCACAAACCTATTTTGAATCAAAAAATTTCTCAACACGGGTCATTTTTAAAATTCCTGAGTCACTCAGCAAAAACACGTAAATTAATTGAGAAAGTATTAACTTAAAAATCCTAGTTCACAATCTTCAAAATGACCAACGTTTCATTTTTGAAGAATTTAAGTACTTACATGAGCTTGGAATCTGACCATGGTTCTAGCTTGATCAGATGAACTTGGGGTAGACACCATCTTCAATATTGTGTTTCCCAAAACGTAACAAATGACGGTAATAGCCCTAGTTTCTTAGGACAACACACAACACACTCCAGATGTGCTCTTTACACCACAAACGTTTAGTATCATATCTGGTGAACTCCACGTCATAAAACTTGTTGGAATATTATTATTCACCATAAGGGGAGTAGCACCATGAATTTTTGGTTTAATAAAAGATGAATTACTCGTCGTTCCTTGATCACCCAAATAATTCTCCCAACTATTACCAACATCTGGGAATTTCTGTGAACTCATCAATCTTATGTTATGTTCTTGAAGACCTTCTAGATTTTTCCGTTTAAGCTTCTCAAAAGTATTCTTCAGCTTTAGAATGTGGTTCATTGCTTCATCAATAATGGTGCACTCATCAAGTCCTGCATTACAAAAAACATATGAAATTCATTTAATTTCTCTTTCAGGGGAAAGTCGGATTTTTCACTGATTAAACGGAAGTAAATACATAGAAGAAGTCAAGGAATCCATATCTACTTATATTACACACAAATTTTACTTTCAGTCATTTATTACGTGTCCTGAAAAATTCATTTTAATAAAAAAAAAATACAATAAAGGCTATCATTTGAAATCTATAACCTCAAACTCTGTCTATTAATTACGCATTTGAACATCTACTTTCTCGTAAACATTAATTGGTAAACCACTTTATTATTTATCCATAAAAAGTGTTATTGGTTGTAAAAACTGAAATAGCAAGTTTATCGGTACCTAACAGTGAAATAAGCTACTACTATTATAATGATTCTTTAGGTGGTTAATTTATACAAGTTAATTGAATGTGAAAAAATTAATACTTGTATTACTTCAATGAGGATCTTAATGATTTACACGGATTAAGAAAATTCTCTTTTTGAAAAATTTAGCGTGAAACTAGAATAATGTTAAAAACATCATATTCTTATTCTAGAAGAGAAAAACATAGAAAATATTGAAGATTTTTTATAATGATATATGCAAAAAACCAAAAATTCTATATTATTTTTATCATTCCCTTTTTATGAAACAATACACATGTTATTACTCTATTTTGGAATTAACATGTAGATATGTACAAATTAGTAATAAGGGAAATATGTTACACAAATGAAATTATTGATTATAGAATGAATTATTCCCATAAAAAATTAATATGGTAACATATGGGGGTGATTTCCCAAAAGAACATACGAACTAATCTTTAAAACATTTTACCAAGTTTCTATTTGATTTTAAAAAAAAATCATTTCATTTTTCCAATAATTCTCGCAAGACGATTATGAGTATTAATTAGGATGAAAAGAGAATAAAGGAGAATAACAAAGAATATTGTTCCAGATAATCCAAATGAAAATTTTTGAATGATTTTCCTTTTGATCGATACAATATCTAATGATAAAAACCAAAAGGTATTTCCGAAGACTTTGTTTACCTTAGCAGAGATATTAGGAATCAAAGCACGGAGAGTCTCGAACAGAATTCCAATTTTCTTTTTTCCTTTGTCCTTTCATCTCTCTGTCCATATATGTATCTCATGCTCTAAACCTTCTCTAGTCTCCGACTCATCATCACTGGGGGATTTTGGTCAGTTTTCTTACGGGTAGAATGAAACATTGTGTGAACCAAAATGCCAGTGTGATGGAGGCGGAGATGAGAGAGAAGGTTTAGAGATGAGATAAATATGGACAGGAGAGAGAAAGGACCAAAAGCAACTTGGAATCTTGATTACGAGACTCTCGTGCTTGTCTAAATCTCTGCTAAGGAAACAAAGGTCTTTGCGGGAAATACATTTTTTTTTATCATTGATATTGTTATCGATCAAAAGGAAAATTAATTCAATAAAATTCTGATTATCTGGAAACAATATTTTTTTTGTTATATCCTTTTTTCTCTTTTGCCATCCTTAATTAATAATTTATATGTTTACCCTCTTGTCGAGAATTATTGGGAAAAAATGAAATGATTTTTTTAAAAATCAAATAGAAACTTGTAGTCAAATGAGTAAAGGATTAGTTCATTGGTTGGTCTTTTGGGAATCAATCATATGCTAATGATTTCTAGACATGATTATTTCATTTGTTGATATACATATTCCTTATTACTAATTGTCATATCTCCATGTTAATTCCAAAATAGAGTAATACATGTGTATGTGTTTCATAAAAAGGGACATGATAAAAATAAATAGAATTTCGGAGTTTTTGATATCTCATTATAAAAAATCTCCAATATTTCTATGTTTTTCTCTTCTAGAATAAGAATGTATGTTTTAACATAGTTCTAGTTCACACTAAATTTTCAAAAAGAGAATTTCTTAATCCTGGTGTAATCATAAGATCTTTTAACTCATGAAGAATTATCAAGTATTAATTTTTACATCAATTTAAATTGTATAATTACACCACATAAAGAACATTATAATAGGGTAGTAGCTTATTTTCACTTGTTGTTACCAATAAAACTTGCTATTTTTTCAGATTTATTAACCAATAACACTTTTTATGTTATTAAAATTGGTTGTACAATTAATTTATGAGAAAGATAGATTGGTCAAATGCGTATTAATAGACAGAGTTAAAGGTATTAGATTTCAAAATGATAGCCTTTATTGTATTTTTTTTATTAAATGAATTTTTTCAGACACTAATAAATGACTTGAAAGTAATAAATTTGTGTGTGTATATATAGTAGATATGGTATTCCTTTGACTTCTTCATATGTATTTACTTTCCGTTAATCAGTGAAAATCCCGAAATTTCCTCTGAAATAGAAATTAAATTAATTTCATATTTTTTTTGTAAATGCAGGCTGATGAGTGCACCATTATTGATGAAGCAGTGAACCACATCCTAAAGCTGAAGAATACTTTTGAGAAGCTTAAACGGAAAAATCTAGAAGGTCTTCAAGAAACATAACATAAGATTGATTGAGTTCACAGAAAAATTCACAGATGTTGGTAATAGTTGGGGAGAATTATTGCGCCGTGATAAAGGAAACGACGAGTAGTAAATTCATCCTTTATTAAACAAAAATTTGCATGGTGATACTCCCACTTATGGTGAATAAATAATATGTCCAAACAAAGGTTTAGGATGTGGAGTTCACCAGATATGATACTAACGGTTTGTGGTAAACAGAAAGATGCACTATTAGTGTGTGTTGCCTAGAACTAGGGCTATTTACCTTCATTTGTTGTTTGGGGAAAACACAATATTGAGATTGTGTATGCTCAGTTTCATCTGATAAATCTAGAACATGTTCATGATCCAAGCGTCATGTAAGTACTTTAAATTTCTTCAAAATGAAAACGTTGGTCATTTTGAAGATTGATGACTAGGATTTTTAGGGTTAACATACTTTTTCAATTTTAAGTTTACGTGTTTTTGACTTGAGTGATCAGGAATTTTTAAAAATGACACGCGTTGAGAAATTTGTGATTCAAAATTAAGGAGTGTACAGAAATAGTTATTCTTTTTACATTAACTCTCACATCTAATTAACACATAATTTTCACAATAAAATGAGGTAACAAAGAAAAAGTATATGACTTGAGGTTGAATTTTCTAATTGCTAACTATCATATAGTATAGTCATAGATTAGGTTTAGAAAATTACTAAAGTTTACCTAAGTGGACTGTCTAAACAGAAAATGTTAATATTTTTACTTTAAAAGATCGTTTTGGATAAAAAGGTGTATAAATTATAGCTTTTCAGCCTCCTTATTAAAATTTTGCTAAATTATATTATTTTGTTGTTATTTCTTGATTCTAAAAACACAGTGTTTGATTGATATTCAGGGCTAAAGGTGGAATTGGACATTGCACAATTCGCTTGAAGCACCCACGTGGTGGAAGAAATATACAAAGCAAGTTGCAATTAAGTCGGTCTTGAACCCCCCCAAAATGATCCGGTATCCATTTCATCAGTTCTCAATCCAACAAGCGGTATTCATATTAGTTTCAAAGTTCATCGGTTGAGAGGGATGGTTGTGCCATAAGGCCATGGATATATACTTTTGCAAGTGATCAGTAGAGGATGAGTGTGGACTTAAAAACTTTTTTTTTTTTCTTGTAGTTTGTCTGTCGGCCCTATAGGGCATACTTTTATAGTTGTCATCACATAAGGTGAATGGGTGTAGCCGTTAATCGGTTGGTAATTTTATTTACTTTTTACTCTTCATGTGGAAGTGGAACGTCGGTCCCGAGTGGGAATGAAAACTATGAAATTGTGGTCCTATAATGTTTCTTCCACGATTATATTCAAATAGCAAAAAATATTGGTAATGACATATGTTTATGATTTGGCTTTAAGGGTGTGTTTGGTATGGATTTATGTTTAACAATCTAAGAAACCACAACTGAATTCAAATAGTTGAGATATAAAATATGAAATCTATTTGTAATTATGACCTTTTTAAAAATTTAAGACCATCAATGATATTTATTTTACTTTAGAACGCTTAAAATATTTTGAGTTACTCCTGATCCTTGACTATCTCTTGTGATATTTTTTTCTAAACCCAATGTCTTTTTCTTACCTACCTAATCGCACAAATAAGCAAGAAATTGAAATTACTTATTTTTACTCGCTAACTTTTCTAAAGAGGATAGATAAAAAAATTATGATATATTTTTTCATATTGAAAAATGAAGGTACTTTAAGAAACTTATTTAAATTTTGTTATGTAAAAAGAAATTGTCATTTCACTCAATCAATCTTTGATTGCATTATAGCATTATGAAAATTACTTCTTCATCAGCCAAATCTAATCTTCTGTCTATATATAATAGGAGAAGAAAAAGCGACATGTGTCAGCACTATAATTTTTCTTGAATTTATTAGTCTTTAATAATTTGAACAATAATTCAATTTAAACAACTTAATTAATCTGTTAATTTTAATAATATATTTAATATAAAAAGAATAAAAATATTATAAAATAGGTTTTGTCTAAAAGCAGTTAGTATAAATAGTTTTTAAGTTACCTTTTTATTAAACTTTAAAAAGCCAATATCTATGCAATGACCAATTTTTTTGTAAATAAATATATTATTATATAAACAAAAAAATTTAATAATTCTTATGTTACCATTTTATTCTTGGAATATTTTAAACTTTAATTAATTTTTATTATATAAACATCTACTCTTTCCAAAAATTTTAACATATAAAAAACTTAAGTAACCAATTAGAAATTTTGATGTATTTCCTTATAAAATTAATTTTGATAATTAATATTTAATTTTAAAGTTGTGGTTAAAAATTGTTCACTATAGAGTTACACTAAATATACTAGTATTTATTCCATTCTTGTTTTTAAATAAATAATTTAAAGAAAAATTATAAAATCAACTAAAAGTAGTTTCACTTAATATACGTCACCCACTTGCTTAAAATTCATATTCACAATAAAACACAATAGTCATCTTTCAATAAACTTAAATAAATTTAATTCAGTCAATTTTATTTTCATGTTGGAACATTATCAATTTTTTTTAAAAAAAAAAAGAATCAAAGGAAAAAGGATCTTTTGATTGAAGATGGAATCAAGCAATTGTGGGGTTAAATGTATGTAGTGAAGGGAAAAAATGATATATAGATGAGTGATAATCAAATCACTGATTAAAAAAAAATCTTCTTATTGTATTCAAATTTGAATTCATTTCCATCATGTAATTTTTATTCAATTGATTTGTTAATGTGAATTTGAAGTTTGAATTATAAATTTAACAGTTGATCTACATGCCATGGCAACTGATTTATTTATTTTTATATAAATCCCTGCCTAACATTTCTTTAAAAGAATTGGTTCTTTCAATTTACAAACAAATATTAAAGAGAACTAAATAAAACAAGAAAACGAAAATAAATAGCAAAAAAGAAGAAACAAATGCAGTTAATAAGTTATAAGTAAGGGAAGAATAACAAATTGATTCAAATTTATAACTTGAATTGTACTTCGTTTAAAGTTGGATAGTTTAATTTAATTCAGGTGTTAAATTTATACGTTTATAAATAACGAGTTGGCAATACAATCTTAATTACATATAGTTAGACTTTTAGTGAAAAAGAATATCCAATTATATACCAATTAACAACAAAAAAAAAGACAATTTATTGTGGAAGAAAATTTGAGGTGTTATAAAAAGAGGGCTAATTTTATACTCTCCGTTTAAAAAAGAATTGATCATATTCCTTTTAGTATGTTTTAGAAATTTCCTTTTTTAGTATGTTTTAGAGAGAATGAGTACTTTTCTGTTTTTTAGCAACCTTTAACTTAACTTTACACGTTGGACATAATAAATATTAAAGACATTTAATTATATTTAATATTTCTTTATGTTAGAACTATAAAATTAAAAATTCTTTTTTTTTTTTCTATAAAACTAATTCATTTTTTTTTTTAAATGGTGGGAGTAGTATGACTTTTTGCGAAGATGAAGAAAGTAATACATTGAAAATATATGGCCGGGTATGTAAAGGTACTCAGTTTCTAAAACATTTATAGTATTCTATGAATGTAGGAAAAAGAAATATTCATATTTTATAAATGTATAGATACTCATGTTTCTTGTTTCTCACTTCTAATAATAATAATTAATAATAATAATAATAATAATAATAATAATAATAATATAATAATAATATCTTTTATTTTCGAATATATTTTTATAATGCATTAAAGTTAGTATGTTTAAAATCATTAATTAGGTTATATAATAATATTATTTTTTACAATTTAAAAAAGTAAAAAAAGGACAAACTAAGTATTATTAGCACCGCAAAAAATATGTTTTTTGAAAATTAATGGACTTAATGATGTGTAATTAGTTTGAATAATAATTTATTATTGTATTTATTTTTTAAAATGATTTAAAATCAATTCTTACATTTAAATTAGATAAAATTTAAAAACAATTTTAAAAATTAACTTGATATAACTGTAAATTATAAATCTTATGTTTATTTTTAATTCAAAAAAGTATCATAATATTTGAATTTATTAAATGATAAAAATTAAATTATATAAAATGAATTTGTGTAAAAATAAAGTCAGTTTTATAAAGTAAGAAATTATTACATTTCTGACGGGACATTAACTCTTCATGTTGGAGTCATAAAAATGTGTAACTATAAATCAATGAAGTAGTTTAAAACTCATTCTTTTTTGAAGTTTTCTGATTTAATATTAACAATTTGAACTACAATTTTTTTAAAATTTATATTATTCTGTTTTAATTAATATTTAATTATATAGTTTATATTATATTATTAAAAAAAGTATTGCTTTTGAATTATTCTCAATTTTTGGATTTTAAATTATAACTAATTAAATTTTATAAATAAAAAAATAGACATGTATCAATCTATTAAAACAAATAATTACATATGTCAGCCCCAAAAATTAAATTGGAAAAACAAATTTAAAATGTCAAAATAAAATTAAAACAAGCAACATGGTTAGTGGAAAGAATAATTTAATAATGGAGAATGTTAACATAAAAATATAAATTTAAATCAAATTCAAAATATAAATGCTTATTTTTTTGTGGTTTTCAAGTTTAAAATAAAAAATTAAACTTTGAATTATATATATATATAACACATATAGGAGAGGGATAGGCATCTATGTGTCTAAAACTACATATTAATCTCGAATTTAACTTTAAAATTTATTTAAAAATTATAGAAATAATTTAATATTTGAATTGAAGGGAAAAAACTTACTATTTTAAAAAGAAACGAGTAAAGATTTTGTTTACCCCATTGAAATGGTAGGTTTCTTTAATATTTGGAATTTCAGTGTTTTAAATCCCCCCCCCAAATATTTAAATATACGAAAACTTCAGTTTTTTAAATAAAATAAAAATACACATGTCTGACTAATCTTATTGTTTGTTTAAATTTTGTATTAGAAATTGTAATGAATTCTTTTCCACCTTTTATTTGTCGGTTTCTTAGTTTGTTTACAAATTGTACATAAATATAATTTTAAACTGATTGCCGAAACATTTTTTAAAAAAAAATACAAAAATTTTGAGCACTTTCACTCACCACTTACTACAATAGTAGGATCCATAACTACTAATCAATTTATTTTGAATTTTAAATTTAAAAATACCCAATTAAAAAAAACTATCAGATGTATTAGTTATTCAAATATTCTAATTAAGTCTTAACTTGAATCAAAATTGTCGTTTCAAAATTTCAATAAAGTTTAAATTCTCCTGCTTGTAATTGTTAAAATAAATTTAATTTTCATTTGGCAAAGAACTCCTAAACGTCATTTTGTCCAAGTAAGTTGCCTTACTTTTATATTTTACTTTGTTCATCAAAACTGAATTGTAATTAACCTCCCTTTATGTGCGATTTTACTTCAATTTGTGTTTGAAATTATAACAACAAGGATCAACATTATGGTAAAATTATGACTCCAAATGGATGCTCATAATTTGGAAATGGGGCAACTTTTTTAGATTTTTTCTAAAATATAATTTGAAAAGTTGAAAATCTCTTCGGAAGATAATCAAAATTATTTTTTCTAAGTCATTTAATTCTGTCAAATATTAATTTTGATTCTCTTTGTGAAATAAAGACTTTATGATGATTGAACTTTACATGAATAATAATCATGATTGCTTTGAAGGTAATACCGACAAAGAAATATAAAAATATAATTTAATTTTTAAAAATATTTTTTGTCAATTTCATTATGAATTAATAATAAGAAATCAAGTATCATTTCAATAATTAAAACTAAAATAGATAAAAGATTAAAATCTATTTTAATTTGATTTGATTTAAAGTATAATAAAAAAAAATACTCAAAGATCACATTTATATATTGCTTTTCTACTTCTAGAAAATAGTAATCGACCGTTTGCCTATTAAAATGTTTAATTAATTTTTTTAAAAGAATAAAAAGTGATTTTTTTTTTATGAAAACTAGATTCATCTTGTATCATATTATAATATAATGGTTTATTTTAAGTTCCCGTTAATTGTTAATTTTTTTAAAAATCATTAAATAAATAATTACTGAATAATTATTATGTTAAATTAAAATAGTTTTAAACATTATTTTTCAATGCATAGATAAATCTTTAATTATATAATTAATTAAATTAAATAATTGCTTTTATTAGTCGAACTTTTAAACTAAATAAAAAATATAAATAAAAATTAAATGTCCTGCCATAATTCAAACATTTTAAAAATATTATAAACATTTATATAATATTTGTTTATTCTTATCATTACTAATATATGTGTTTTATGCTTAATTAGTTTAAAGAGTTACCCTGATAAATTTTTATAAAAATAATACGATAAGTGAAAGAAAAAAACAGTTCAGATCTCTCATTACCCATGTAGTAGAGTATCTTGTCCTAAAAACTTATGAAAACCTATGCGATAACTTTTCATTTTATCATTAGCTATCTTAAATTAAATTTTTAAAAATTCAAATAAATAATTATGATTATTTTAAATAATATCAAATTACAAAAATAGCGTTATTTTCGTCTTTGTATTGTAAATTTCTGTTTGTTTATGATTATTTTATTTGGCTAAAAAAATGAAAATATATATAGCTAGTGTTAAACAATAAAAAATATACCACAAATATTTTTACTTTTCTCATATTATATTTTTAAAATATTGGAAAGGTAACATTTAAGTTTAGTATTTTTTCAGAATGATTGGCGTGATTATGGGTGCTTTGAATTTTTATTTATTTTGAAATATTGTTAAAGTTAACCTCTACAAGAATTCAAAGTTTAGAATTTGTTTGATGATATTATTTAATAATTAGATAATTTTTTAAAATTGTATATAGATCAATATTTATGATTATATTTATCAACTAACCCGCCAAACGCGCGAACACGTATTACTTAATTTAAAATACTAAATAAGATACACCATCAAGAAAGTGTGCATCTGAAATTTTAATTTTGAATCTGAAACCTTCAAGCAATCTAATTTGTAAAACCATCAAATATGTTCTTTTAATTGTTAATTAAAAAATATTTAGCCTAATCTTGTGGCAACTATTGAGCATTATATAATATGAATATATATATAATTATACTATAGAGATTATATTATTATATAATATATTATATATATATATTATATTTAAAAATAGAAATTTCTTTTTCACACAAAACAACAAAAAACAATATTAATATATAAAAAAGATATAACGTGACTACGGGTGGTTCATGTTATGTTAGCAACCAAATTAATTAAAACCGCAATTTGAACCAAATAGATTTTAAGAAAAATATATATTTAGTTTAGATTGGTTATCAATTTTTGATAATCGATACTGGTTAGTTTGATTTTTGGTTTTATTAAAAAAAACTGCAAAAATAACCAAATCTAATGGATAAATTAGATATATAAATTTCTACTTGTTTATATATTATTCATAAATAAATTAAAAATATTTTATTAAATTTTAATTAGCTTAAGTCTTCAACTTTATTATATTTTTAAGCTCAAACCCTTTAGCCCAAGTATAACAATCCTCAATAACCTTATAGGAAAGAAAAAGCCATATTAGGTTTGTGCTCTTCATTTGTTGCACTTAATGGAGGTGTTGAAATTTAACGGAAAAATTGTATATAATAGCAAACTAATAACCTAAAATTAAATGGAATAGTTAGGGTTTGTATTTAATTGTTGCTCCCCCATACAAACAATTAAGCTAAAATTTTGCCAGGTCTCTCTCCCAGAAATCTCGCTCGCCACTCTCCATTCTCGTCTCTCCTCCTGCTTTATACACAGAAAGGATAATTGTTTCTGTTTTAATAAAAGCGAGACGGAAATAAATTGTTTGTATATACACTATGCAAAAATATTAATCTCTGTTATACACTTAAATTTATACAATTTACAAAATTTTACTTCCAAATATTGCAGAAAAAAAGGTCAACGAATTATACAATTGTAAATTATACAATTGCAGTGTGAAAATACAATTTTCTCTAGCGATACAACATAAGTGTATATATGTGTTTCTGTTTTGTATAACGCGAGAGAAAAAACATTATTATCTTGGCTTGCTTACACTAATATTGCAGCGAAATAGGCCAGAGTGAATTATACAATGTGCATTTATACAATTGCAGTGAAATAGGGGATAGCGAAATTAACAATTGCAGCGAAATAGGCAGCGAATTATGAAACAATGTAGGCAAGCGAATATACACTTGTATATGTAGAGCGAATTATACAGTTTCTGTTTGCTATTGAAGCGTAATTATTGCAAGTTTGTTATAACATACAAATATGAATTTTTGTTTTTGCTATATGTGAAAGTTGCCCAACTTTTAATACATTAAGATTCAGTCAATTAAGTACGTTTGATTTTTAGGTCTGATTCTAAATCATTCAGATTCAACTCATTAAAGTTTATTTGTTTTATTTGTAAAATATCTTAAGGAGTATGAAGACGGTCTGATAAGATCAGATCTGATGAAAAACTCTAACAACATTCACCACTCATTTGACAAGTTATCATTAATAAAATCATAGTTTCTCGTTTTTTGACGTTGTCTTTTTACTCATAACTAAAAAATTTCTTTCTTTCTTTTCTCAATCAAACACATTATTTTTCTCAATAGATAAGTTTTCATAAATCCTTTCAAGTATTTTTTTATATTAATTTCTTGTATTGACGTGTGTCAAGAACAACAATAATATTTTTGGTGTATTGTTGTTTATCAAGGTTTTAAATGAAAAAATAGTACTCCAAATCATGATTATTAAAACTTTTAAAACTTTTTTTTTGATCAAAAGTGATATATTTTATTGAAATGAAAATTTTATACTATTTATTAATATAATGTTCAATTTCACTTTTATATTCAGATATTGTAAACAAACAACATGAATTATTTAGTGTTCTGATTGAAGACCACATCTTATATCGAATGTAAGTCAGATAAAAAAAACTCAAAATCTTAATATTTAGCTGGTCAGATCAGACCTCTTAAACTTATAGAAATAAATGGGCCTTAGTTCTTTAACGTTGTACTTCACATAAAATAGTTATATTTCTCTTAAATGGAATCACTTTGGTTCGTCGGTGGTTAACTATAATATCTTGAATTGCTTGCTGAGCCGACATTAATTTTTCTGTAGGACTGTTAGGTACTTTGTGTTGTGTCTATCAAGATACGGACTTTTAGAAATTTTTACTTTCAAACCGAATAAACCATAAAAATTGAATCTAACCGATGGTTATTTTTTGTTTGATTTGATTTGGTTTTAGAAATTTTAAAAACCGACTAGATTTATTTGGTTTTGATTTTAATCAATAACCAATCTAAACCGAACCACCAAACCACCCGTAATGTTGATTATGAGAGGATAGTATAATAGTCAAAAATAGATTTTAGAAAAATTCAAAATATTTTTTTAGAATAAATTTATAAGGTACTAATACTAAAATTTAGGAATTGCAATAATTATTTATGTTTTTAAAACATAAGTACTTACGTTCAATTTATAAAAAGATTATTATAAGTCTGGAATTTTTAAATTGCTACACATCGAAAAAAAGTAGGAATACTTAACTTTTCACTTCTATCCTCCAAAATAAAAGGAGAAGTTATTAGTGATTAAACATTCAATCAAGCGGATGATTCTCTCCCCATTTAATGTAGTAGTTTCGAAATGAATGTATTTATATATTTTTTGTTATGTTGTGACTATATATATATATATATATAGTAAATTGAATATGAATTTACTTAAGTTGACTAATTATAAAATTTTGCCAATGTGCTTGATGATTCTTTTTTTAAAAGAGATATTTAAAAAGAGAATATTTTATATTGTATAAAATTTAAGAACGTTAATTGCATGTTCATATAATATCATGACTTTTGAATTTTTTTTTTTTAAAATATATTATTACTTTACTCTTCTATATAAAACAACCAAAGGTATGACATAAAAAAACATTATGAAAAATGTACCCCCAAAAGCATTCTTAAATGGACTCTAAAATGCTACTTTCTCCCCTCCACAAAAACATGTGGCAAACACCATCATTCTTCAGGGAAATACCTGTCAGCCACATTGTTAAGCACTGGGCTTTGTAAACGTGTACCAAAAAATATCTCCAGTCTCCTTTTCTTCACAATGCACTATAAGTGTATCGCTAAATTGGATCCCATGAGTTTTCGTTCAATTGTCTCGGAGATGAAGTAAGTTGATGCCAAGCAGTTCTCTGCCATAGAATGGCTCCAATTTAGGTCTCCCCCCTTAAAGATAATCAGTGAAAAATTAGTGTAAAGGATGGAAAGGGTTCGTCGTCCTTCATCCTAAAACCAGTTGATGTAGTTAAATTCTGAATTTATTTGAAAATATTAACTTCTATTCTTTTTTTATTTCAGAGATTGCTGATTTAGACATCTTTATATTTACAAATTTGAGTAATATGAAGTCCCTACAAAACTTCCTATGCTGAATGTTGATGTAGTTAAGGGGTTCGATAATTTGCCTAAAGTAACTAAGCAAATTTTTCTTTCTTTTTCTTTTTTTACACTGGGAGTTCTATATTTTGATTATCATTATCCAGCTCAAGAGGTGTATTATTTATTACTACCAACAATAATAGTAAGTAATATGTTCTTACGTTGGAGAATTGCTTTTGTATATTTTTCATTTGCTATTAGATGATTTTGGTTTTCGATCTACATATTAAAAATTATAATACTGTGAGCAAATAGAGTATTTTTACTTTGATGCTGTCTTTTTATTTCCAAATACTATGAATATCAACATTAAATATAGGTACAATTTCAAGAATAAATTGCAAATATAATCCATCCAATTGATTATGAATATCTCATCAATGAAAATAAGTAATGCTTCACTCTTTGAAGCATAAAAGTATAAATACATAAGCATAAAAACATGCAAATAGCTACTAATAAATAGTAGATCTATTAGGCTCCATGTAATTAGTCTTTACTATTTGTCTTTGTTAGCAAGCTTTTGAGGTTTCAAACCATATCATTAAAGTTGATGAATACAACATAATTAGTTTTTTAAAATATAGATCATGCAAATAAATTACCGTCTTACAAAGTCAATCACATTAAAATGAAATTTAGAAACGTTAAGATAATCTTATTGCATATCAAAGAGAAAGCTTACAATGAGCGCAACAGATTGTGTTTGTATTTTAGTAACATGCTTTGTTAGTCCCTTTTGGTTAAGGACTACTTCCAACATTTAACAATTGAAAGATGTGATCTTGGCTACATCAACTTAGATGGCTTATTGTTGACAGTGGTAAATTTGAGATAAATGATATGTTGTGTTTTGCAAGAGTGGATGGTGTTTTACCGACTAGAAAGATGTATTATAGTTTGGACTTACATAGTTAAAGAAGGAATAAGTAATTGTTAAATTTCTGTAATTATTATTTATAACTAAAGTTGAAATATATTAACCACCTACTCATGGATGTTCAAAAATTTATTTTTTCTTTCTTATTCAGAGGGACTGCGGAATAAGGATTGATTTCACTGTATCCATCGTAGCCCACCCCATCTACCTATTGTCGGAGGTCCATTGTTGCTCCCTCTCCCGAGATTCTCACTTCTCTCTATTTTTTCTTTGCCAAGTGACAATATTTGGTAAGAGTAAAAAATCTGCCAGCTATTTTTATTTCAAGTCTTTATTGTGCATTATCTTCTTTTTGAGTTGTTTATTGTTTTGCACTTTCATGCCTCTAATTTCTTCTTAGTATGCCAGGATGCTAATTATATTTCTCATACACAAAAGCCTTTTCTTATGCACTTATTTATTAGTCGAATTATATGTCAAGAAGAATTTTCTAATAATTAAGTTCGAATGGACATGTTTGTTAGTGAAAGTCGCAAGTTAATAGATTGAGAGATTGTAGTGAGCATGCTAGCAAGTCAATGTTCCTCTATATGTTATTTAACATACAAAGCACAAATGAGTCATAAAAATAAAAAGTTTTTCAAAACTATTAATGTCATTATTCATTTGATTAATATAGAAGTTTGAGAGAACTCACACTATTTATAATAAAGGCATGATGTCTTCGTCTAGTTTCTAGGTTGGTACCCCATCACACAAAATAGAACTAAATTTTTTTTGCTATTGTATCTTTAATTATAATTTCTACTCTTTGTTGCACTGTCTGATTTTATTTCTTAGTACACTTTGTCAAATAGTCATTTTGACGGTAATATGATTTTATTTATATAGTGAGCTACATATTATGTTGCTCTATAATTTGACACATTTAGCTTTTAAACGATAAAGACGGGATTGAAAATTGGCTTGTTGCCCATGTCTTGCCTATTTCTGAACCTTTGACATGTGAACATCGGTATGTGCTTTAATTTTTATTTAAATTTAAACCTCTCTGAAAGAAGTGGGGATCTGTGCCTACTTACATGATTAGTTAATTCTTTTTTTTTTTTTGCATTCTTTACATACCCTGTCAAGGCACATTAGGGCCACTTTATAATTGTTCCACTTGAAGTTGTTTTAGGATACACACATACATATCTTCAAATTGATAAGTTCCAAACTTTGTCTGTACTAGCCATCTCGCATTATGACGGTGATTGATTTTAAGTGAATTATGTTGGAGTACAATTAAGATGGAATACTAATATACACAAAAGTAAAAAACCCTTTTTGACATCATTGTATAGGCTTCTTTTGTAAACTCTGCTTCCCAACCACGTTTTTAATTTGTACATAAATTGAACATTCCTACAAT
Organism: Solanum habrochaites; assembly: GCA_027704765.1. NCBI lineage: Eukaryota > Viridiplantae > Streptophyta > Magnoliopsida > Solanales > Solanaceae > Solanum > Solanum habrochaites. The sequence continues at coordinate 15,803,699 of JAKWJA010002489.1, read as the reverse complement.
CGGGACAATATAACTTTCATTTGGTTATTCAAGATATTTGTTTAGCTAGAGTTGACATTATACCAATTGAATGCTCATGTGATTGCCTTCTCATCACTTTAGAATTAAAATTTTGCATGTACAAATGGTATCTCGCTTCCGGTATTGTATTAAAGATCATTGAAGAGCCTGATTTCGTGAAGCTAAGAGGCATAGTAAAATTAGATTATTCATATGATAAGGTGCATGCTCTAGCTGTTCAATCTGTCATTCCATTTTTCATTGCAGGTACAATTGTATTACTGGAGTCTTATTTCTTCAATGCTAGATATATGCATCTTGGACCCATCACATTAGACCTCTCTCTCAAGTTAACAATATATATCATATGCATATTTGATACGTGATGGCCATTTTTTTAAAAATATATAATATGTTTCAGTACATTTAAATTTTAAACTTGAAAACCAAATGTTGACTTCCAGTTGTATTGCGTACGTTTGTATATGTAATATTGGGTTTCTAGTTGTGCAGATCTCTAAGACCTCAAATAGTGTTGCACGACGAGCTACAAACACAACTCGAAGTTCTACAACTTTCCAGATAAAGGGGAAAAATCATTTCTGGTAGTTCATTAATTAGGCATTTGTTTGTGTTATTTTGTTTTGGATATGTAAAATGACTATATAACCTGTGAAAGTGTCCTCCAATATAATCACTAAGTACTTATTCAACAAATTTCTGCATCAATAGAGCTAAAAATGATTATAAGTTGTTTATCTTCAAGCATTCACTTCTTCAAATGTAAAATATTGGGCAGTGCTTAGCATGGACCATACACCTCTAGTAATAAAATAAGTAATGATTTAATTAACCAATAATAATGAAAACACAACAAATCTTCTGTGAACATAACAATTAGAGCCGTCAAAATGGGCTTGGCCCGCGAGGCCAGCCCAAGCGGCCCAACCCAACCCTTGAAATAAGTGGTATTGGGCTTAATATTTTTGGCCCATTTATGAACGAGTCTGTTTAGCCCATCCCATTTTGGCCCGCTATCCTCGTAGGCCTAACCCGCAAGCCTCTAAGGCCAGCCCGTGGGCTATTAATTTTTTAAAATATTTTTACATATATTTTTAATAGTGTTAATTTGTAAAGATTTTATGATAAATACTTTGAAAAAAATAAAAATCAAGTATTTTGCCAATATTCATCTTGCATGGTGAATGGTGTAGATGAAGTGAATTCTTGAGGAAATCATATCACATGTTAATTCAAATGGATCAATTGATTGAAGTAGAAGTAGAAGCGGGGGAGTTGTAAAACATTAATATAATGAGTTCATGTAATATTTAGAAATTTAGATTTGTTAAGTATTTAGGTTGCCTGGTGTTTGGCTGGAAATCTTTTAAATCAACTAGTTTTTTGTGGAGAAATGATGGAATGATCAATATTATCCGCTAAATCTTACGTTGGCTATTATTGTATTTTGTAAAGTATTCACCAAAACTGTGTGGTTTCATAAATGTATTGTATGGTAGTATTCACGACAGTGTGATTTATAAATGAAATTTTTATATGAATTGATATCGTGTTCCTAAACGTCAATATTCGATACTCTTTCTAAGAGAGTAATATTGTTCATTTTTTGGTTGAAGGACCAACATGTGCCAACCCGTGGCCCGCTTAGGGCTGAGTTGTGCCGCTATTTTATTGGTCCTTTAATTAAAAAGGTCATCTCCTCTCAACCCATTTAACTCTCTAGCTCGTAAGGGTTGGGTTGAGCCAGCCCATTTTGACATCTCTAATAACAATGAAGCAAGCTACAGTGAGAAATAAAATGGTGACATAAAAATAATGATGATAATACTTCATCTGTGTCCTTTAAGTTTAAGTGCATTTTTTGTTTGCGAAAGTTAAATAATTTAACTTTTGATTGGATATTGCGTATGGGAATTTTTAAATTTGAAAGAAATTTGTATATTTGTTAGTCACACTTGTTTGAATTCAAACTACGAAAAGTATCACATAAAATGAGAGGGAGGAAGTAATAATAATAATAAAGAAAGCAAAGTAATAAAATTGATTAAGAAAAGTACCATTAAATAATCAAAGTAAAAGGGTTAAATAGAGACAAACAGTCATGTTTCACCGGAGAAGAAGGAATATGAATCGGTGAGCCGGAGCTGGTTCTCACTCTCGATCTCTTGGAGCTTGCTGTGGAGTTGTTCGCTCGAGAAAATGTGGAATGGAGATGCTGTTTTATTAACCGGTGTGAATCTCACCAATAACCTACAAAATTGACAGAAAATCGAAAGGGGAAAAAGGGGAAGGGGTTGGTTCATCGGAACTTTGATCTCCTCGCCGGAGTTCCTGCCGAAATAATGAGAAAAGGGGTTTGGGTCTAGTTATGAGTGAGGTTTTGTTGTGAGGGAGAAAATGGAACAACTTTGGTTGTGTTCCGGTGAGGTTTCGCTGGGAAAAATGGAGAAGGAAGCAATTTTGGGCTAATCGGAGAAGACTAGGAGAAGGAGAAAATGGACACCGAGTGTAACGACCTGTTTAGTCGTTGTGAGTAGAAGATTTTAATTCTGGAAAAACTGTGGCAGAGGCAACGGATTGCCACGACGGACCGTTCATTGGTCACGACAGGGACCGTCGTGGAGGTCCCGTCCAAGAACAATTAGAATCGAAATTTTCGGTACTGAAATCGATTCTTGAACTTCGCGACCGGTTTGAGTGCAGGACGGACCGTCGCAGGCTCGCGGCCCGTCACAGGCCATTCACTTAAAAGCGAGTTTTCTGTAGCATGTGCCGGACAGCAGGAGGACCGTCGCAGAGGCACGAAGGGCCCCGTCACCGGCGGCGCAATCCCAGGCTGGGTCGGATTCTGTTAATTTATTTAAAGGGGAATTTTGGGATTTTGGACATTTTCTGCTTTAATTATAAAGGTGGGTTATGTTAATAAGTCAATTACTTGGGGGTAAAGGGTTAAAAGAGGTAACCTGAAGTAATTAGTGGGGATAGTGCCATCTTTATACTTAATTATTTATGGTTATTAGGGTAAAAGAAAAAGAGGGTACTTTGTTTGAATAAGAGGAAAAACAGAAAAGAAACAAAGAGAGGGAAATCGAGCAAGAGAGAGAGAAAAACGAAGGGACAACAAGAATTTGAGGAATTTGCTTGCTAGATCACAAATCTTCGGCTGGAGGGTAGGTTTATGGTTTTTACACTATTCGTAGTAAACTCTTAATAGCGAATGATATGTGTTGGGGTTAGTATTATAGGTTTCTTTATTGCTTAAATGTGTGTATGCATGATTGTTGATTTTATTTTATATAGATTGTGAGATTTTTTGATTGAAAACAAGCATGATGAAAGCAGTGAATCCAAATCTTGATAAAAACCTAATCTCTTTAAGATGATGCCTTGATATAAAAAGAGGCTTGATGAACTTAAAATGATGGGATGAGAGCCTTGGTATAAAAGAAGGCGTGATGATATTAATAGAATTGAGATTAGTGGATCGGAGTGTCATGTTTACCGGACAAATAGAATTAGTGGACGGGTGTCACGAACCGACCACGTAGATGTAGGGGATCGGAGTGTACGTATCCGACCACATTAGAATTAGTGGGAAGGGGTGTCACGAACCGCACGTAATTTACGGATCGGGGTGTTCACGAACGAAACGTAGAATTAGGGGATCGGAGTGGTCCTCGTTCCGACACATAGTAGTAGGGGATCGGGAAGTGTCACGTTTCCGACACATGTAGCTAGGGGATCGGAGTGTAACGTACCGACACCAAGAGGAATAAAGTACTGAATCTTGAAAGATTGGCTAATATACTCAATCTAAAGAACATGTATCCCAAATGAGTATGGTGATGGAGGCTTGAGTCCTCACAGGATATGTCGGTGATGCTATAAATGATGTTTGTACTTGTTGCTATCCACATGTTAATAAGAATATAGTTGATTTATAATGTTATCGAGATATATTTGTTTTCTATGTTGAGTTGGCCGATGATACCTACTCAGTACTTGTGGTGTACGAACCCTACTTTAGGTTTTCGTTCTGGTTATTTGGGGAGTGTAGCAAACGTGCCGTTATCTTCGACCTCAACAGTAACTCTAGCCAAGTTCTTCATTACGCCGGACATCGGGGAGCTAATGCTTCTAGCTTGGACTGGATTTCTTCCTCAGTCTTGATGCTTGATGTTTCGGCAAGGCTAGTTTTATTTGTTTAGCTTATTAGAATACTCTTAGTTTAGTATTTGATCGTAGAATGTTCTGTGGTGATGACTTCCAGAGTTGGGGAAGGAAATAATAGATGGTTGAATTTTAGGAATTATTGAATTGTCTTTTTATTATGAATTTAAGTCTTCCGACGTTGATTTTATGTTGATATTAAAATGAAATGATAGGCGTTTAGAATTGGTTGGTTTCGCTCAAATAGAGGGTGGTAAATTGGGTGCCAGTCGCGGCCTCGAATTTTGGGCGTGACACCGAGGTAGGCTCTGGTGGCTTGAAGCTGGGAGGGATTGTTGGAAGAAAGCAGCAAGAAAATGGGAATTTTGAGGTTTTTTCTCCCATTGTTAGACATGGTTTGTAGCTACTGGAGAAGAAATAGGAAGGATGGTGGTGACTGGAGATGCCTGATTTTTGTTTGGAGATGTTTTCGGTGACCATTTCACCATAAAAAGAAGAAAAACCTAAGGGGTTTTGGGTGGTGGACTAGCCGAATTCCGGCAGAATTCACCGGAATAATGAACAATAAAAAAAACTCTTAAACACTACAAAAGTAAAAATACCCCTAAATTTTATCCACAACCTTTAACCTAATGAGCCAACTACTCTATGTATAGGGAGATGAAAATTACCAATTGTACACAGGGCGAGATCTTTAGAAGTGAGGTTCATCGAAAACCCCTGTCGCCAAAAAATTATATTATTTATACTGGAGAAACTATTTTATATGGGATGTATAGTAGATATGAACCCCATTCAGCTAAGTATGTGTCTTTTTAAGATATTGAACACCCACCCCCATATTTTATAAAATTCTTGGGCTCTGCTGTTGATTGTACAATACCACTATCTTAAAATCATTGGCCAAAACCACCGATTAATAAAATGTATGTGTATGAATTTCTGGACTGTGCAAAAATATCAAAATAAATATTAACAAATGTAACAGAGAAAAAAATGTAATGAACTTAAACTACGACAAGTAATAAATGCAATCAAATAGAAATAATAATTTTATACAATATGAATAAATATTTGAGCGTCTGGCTGTGATAAAATAATATAAACAGAATTAATCGACGAAAATGATAATACTGTGAGAATAAGTATTATTATAAAAAAATTGCGTTAAAATGACACATCATATATTTTGAACTATTTAAAAAATAAAATACGAAAAAGTATTAATTCTATAAATATCAGAGCAAAATTTGGTGTCAAAGATTTGAATTGATGAAGAACGAGAATTGGAGAAAAAATAGAATTTTGTGTGTGGGGGGGTGGGGTGGGGAGGAGAACTACTAGAAGAAGAATTGGGGAAGAAGTGTAACACCTTGATCTTAGAAAGGGATAATTATTGACAGAACTAAATTAGAAATAGCCATTTTGAGATTTGTGCAAGTTAGTCTTCAATTGTGTGTTTTAGGTCAACTTCAAATGACCATGAGTTTTAATATTGGATGCGTTAGGTGGCCCATAAATTATCAAAACAGAGATCTTTGAGTTCTCTTTTCAACACCACCATGTTTGATAAATTTCGAGTTGAAACGAGGAAGATATGCAGTTTGAATTCGGTCTGTCCAATTAACAAATTTCATCCAAATTATAGAGGGGTATTTTACTCTTTTCCTTACCCCACAAGGTCCACAATTTTTTTTCCACACAAATTAGAGGTAAAATCTGATTAAAATCAGTTTACTCTAAAGTCTACAAACATATGAAAAGTTAGGCCAAAGTTTAAGAGGAGAAAAGGCAGAAAAGCTTCAAGCATTAAAGACTTCTTGCGATAATCGACGAATTTTGCTAATGATTAAATCCTTTCGAGGTATGTAAGACTTCAAAGTGATGGGTTCTTTCACCCTCATACCAATCATGAGTTTCTTGATTTAATTTTGTCCATGTATTGAAGCTTTTGATGAGTTTTCTTGAAGTTTCATTCTTAAATATTTAATATTGGGGTTCGATGAGTTCTTGGGGTGAATATTATGAGTGTGAGAGTTGTTCTTCAGTAAATTTTTGTTTAATTATCTTAGGTATTCGAATCTAAGAGTGTTTGAAAGAAATCATTTGATTCTAGGTGAATTAGGGCCAAAAAGTGAGAAGAAAAATTTGTCGAAACGTTCTAGAAAGTGCTGGTCCAGGACCACCTAGATGCGCCAAGAGGGATGGCACCCTGTGCTCTTGGTGATGCATAAACCAGACCAGTAAGTGGAGGGTTAGCACAGCACGCTAGAGATGCAGAGGAGCATCAATAAACTTTCCCTTCAACCCTTCTTTCCTAAATTATTCGATCATCGAGAGATCTTATATATCATGAATCATAACTCTTCAATTCACATTTCATATGAAAAGACTTTTGCAAACTCTTAAAACTTGTTTTAAACTTGAGTAATTGAGTATGATAATGAGGAGAGTTGAGTTTCATTTTCAAAAGGATTATACGTAACTAAGTATTAACAAGCATAAATGGTTTACATATAAAATGAGAGAAAACTTTTGATTCAAGAATGCGTTAACGAGGAGTTTTGAGCACTATATATTTAAGAGACCTTTTGAATAATATCTAGAGTTTGAGGGGACTAGGAGGTGAAGGAGGTTTTTACAAACATATGAGCATAACTATAATAATGGGAGCAATATTGAGCACCAATACGTGGATGAGTTCAAACAACTTAAATTCATCATAAACCATGTATTTCAACATGGTAAAAAAGGTCATACTTTTTAAATTATTTTTTATTTCTTTTAGGCATATTTTAGTTAATCCACTAAGTCGAGGATGGCTTACACTCTACCAAGGTATAAGACAATTCTGGAAGCGTGGATGAGACATTGTATCATCAAATAGTGATGGTTGTCGGTTAGATAATCTCTCAAATAAGAGTATAAAAGTTATTATTGCATTTTTAAATACGTTGAGTTATCATTTCAAAATCTTATTTTAGAATACATTTTTATAGTTGCTTTTATATTGATATGAGTTGAGTACTTCTAAGTTTGAGTATTTTGACTATCCTTGAGTTCAGATGAGGTGAGCATGTTCTTCTCTTCAATGTGTTCAAGGTTATGTATGTGCTTTAGATTTAATTTTGTATGCTCCTACATTCCATGTCTTGACACCATGTGGCTTACATCTTCCTATAACTTTGATATAAAGTTCAAGGTCAACAACAAACGCACCGTTGATACCACTTGCATTTTCAGAATTGCTTTGGTGAGCCTCCGTGCTTTTGAGGATTTCACTTCTATTTTCAGTTTTTCTAAAGTTTTGTGGGTCTTATGCCTAAATCTAGCATAGTTATTAGAGGTTTCATACACAATAGTGCTTTGAGGAGTCTTCTCATTTCCATTTTTAATGTTTGAGACTTGAATTGCCTTTTTAGCTAATTGAATACTTTAAAAAAATATTCTAATTATATGTTTAAGAAATTTGAGTTTGAAACCATAATTATTGAGTTTTCATAATTTTGAGTAAACTAGTAATGATCGTGATTACGTCTTATAAAAATTTCAGCGAGGAAAAAGATTGGGGATCGAAAAAATAATTTTGTAGTATTGTGATTTTTCCCAACCTTTTTGTCAAGATTGAGAAATCTCCTAGAGTAATTGGTATGTAGGAAAATTGCTCTAACCAATCTAGTGATTTATATATGTTTTTGATTTCATGAAGTATTATATAACTCATTAACGAACCCGTACAATTTTATGAAATTGAATTTGAGTGAGTAGAACTTTGAAAACTCGACCTTAATGTAAAGGATATTTTCTACGCATAGTAGAATGGAGGTGTGTTGTAAAAAGGGGTAATTGTATTTCTTGTGAGAGTGTTCTGTTAAGGTGTGTGCCGCTGTAGCTTGATTATTGCCGTTTCGGCGGGACGGTGATTGCTGTGGCGGACGAGACGAGAGTCAAAATCATAAGTCATTAGGGGTTGTTCGGTTATGAAAATGCTGCTTTGTAGACGATGATGATGGCGTTGTTGAGCCGCTGCATACACTGGGGATGAGTGTCATTGGGCTCAGGCAGGTGCGGAGTTTAGTAGTAATAAAAACTCTAAACACCTCAGTTGGACACTGTTTTGACTTTTACAGCTAAGAATGACCACTATGGGCGAGCCTTTCATCCATTTTCCACCATTCTTGAAGGCTAAAAGATGAAGTTTTTCACTGTTCCGGAATTTCACTTTCGATTATGTATAGTGTAATTAAATGGGTTCCATGTAATGGAGAAAGTTTTCTTGGTAAGATTTCATGGTACGGGGGAAACAACTCCTAATTTGGTTTAGTGGGTCATGGCGTGATCTAGAGCTTGTTAGCTTGTTAATAATATGGATAAGTAGTGATGGTTTATGATTTTCCAATATTATTAGTAGTTTGTAGACCAAGAACAAGCAGAAAAAATCTGTAAGGGGAAAAAAATAATTTTCTTCAGGTCAAGCTGTTTGATGTAGGAAATGGGTTTTTAAAGGGGGGGGGGTTCTGATATATGATGTGTGATGTATGCATGTTCGTGCTTCACTGTGATACTTGTATGTGTATGAATGTTGCATTATTTATTACTCTTGTCGTAAATGAGATGGGTGAATGATGTAGCAATGAAATCTTGATGTAAATATGTGATCTAGATGATAAATTGTTATTGTGATTGTGTGAGTGGGAATGGGGGGGGATGCGATTGCCACATTCTGGCAAGTATAACTAGAGGATCAATTAACAAGTAACAACATAGGATTGAATCGGGATTTCAACTTTCTGACACAACATGAGATCAAATGTCACGTTCCGGCAAAATTAAATATTTGTGCTTATGTTCTGCACTGTGGTTGTGTATTGATTCTTCACTTGCTCTTATTTTTGTTGAGTACATGGCAACTTCAAGAGACTATTGACATATCTTACTTAGGAGACTAAATATTATCACATCGACTTCAAGGGTGAGCCACATTTTTCGGACTGCCATATAGTTCTCTTTCGTCTAAGTCCACCATTTTCATACTTAGACATTCGTTTTAGTCAGACGATTAGTCTATTAGTAAATCTTGTTTAGACTTACATCAATTGTAGATTTTTTGGTATATTGACTTTCTGATCCTAAGTTTATCTTCCACAATTGTTAATTAATTCTTTATAATCCTTGTTAAGGTTTATGAGAACCTCTTACTTAGTTTATTTAACTTGCTTCTGTAACTTAAATGCCTTATTTTTAGATTATTTGTTTGATTGAATAGTAGTAGTGGTTCTCCCACTCGAGAGTTAGTGTGGGTGTCAATCATGATGGTATGGGTCATGACAAAGATGGTATCATAGCCTAGGTTCATTGATCTCAATGTACCGAAATGAGTCTAATAGAGTCACACGGAATGTTACGGAGGCGCTTTTGATAATTCTTGTGATATCATGGTCAACGACAATAGCCTAAAGTCTGAGTGTCTACGAATCGAGTGAGTATAGTAACCCAACCAAGGGTTGGGTTCATGTCCCTAGGGATAGGTAGTGAAAATAGTAGATTAGAACAGAATTTTCATTTGTAGTTTAGTAGGTAGGTTAAGAAATACTATCAAATCAAAATAAAGTATATTATTTAGTTGGGATACCGAAGTGTAAATATAAAAAGGTGTGTGCACCAAAGTAGTAAAAACAGTAAAAACAAAGGGGAATCAAGTATGGGGAGACGTTCTTGGGGTGCGACCGCAATATATGTTGAAGTAAACCATTGAGTACATGATTTTGATAGGAAATTTGACAGATTATGATGACTAGTAAGCTTTAGGGGAAAGTAAATTCCCTCTCGGTCAACTACCCCATATCAAATGAGTTCCTCTAGCATACTCATCTAATGAAGACCAACCTACACTTTATGCCTCAATTGATTGTAGAGCTCGAGTAGTTAAGTTACTGTTTCCAAATGAGCTAGTTATAAGTGGAGGAGCACTTCAGAAGTGCCTAAGGGTCATTTTATATTATACCTTAAGGACATAAAGTTAGTTTCCAAGGGTTGAATTTGTCACTTAGTCCGAGTTAATGAATTTAGTGTTGAGACATCATCTATTCAGTCAACTCAAGTTGTAGTGAGTTTTCAGAGGTATTTCTAGATGATCTGGGAGAGTCCCTTTTGAGAGAGAAATAGACTTTGATATAGATAACTTGCTGATGCTTGACCTATCTGTATTCCTCCATATAGAATGATCCAATTGAGTTGAAAGAGTTAAAAGAACAATTGAAAGATCTTCTTGATAAAAATTTCATTTGATCAAGTTCTCACCTATGGGGGCACTCCCCATCTTAAGTGATTTTCAATGATTTGAAACAAATCTTAACCAGTTAAATCAATTAAATCAATCATCGATCAGCTAGTGGCACTCTACACGATTTAACAAGATAAAAATCACCATAAAATTGAACCGATAATATTAAATTCTAAACCAAACTAAGCCAAATCAATACACATCCCTACCATTTGCCCTACTTTGAATTTTCATCATTAAAAGAAATTAGCAACAAAAAATATTTACCATAAAATAATTCAATAAAATTGACTATAATATTTATTAATGAATTCTCAAAAAATAATAAATAAAATATTCTAGCTACATACTAGTGAAGGATTAGCAAAGGAATTAATATCCTAACCAATTTCTTTTTTTCCCTTAATAAGGGGAATGTCATAATTATAATTTAGAGGCATTTTAACATCTAGACCAGAAGATGAAAAATAATGGTCTTTCCTATTTATATGGAATGAATATGCTGTAAATATTTTTTTTACAGAAAAAATTACGTGAGTAATATTAATTCTAGTGTGATTAACTTGAATATAGAAACAAATGCGTAAAATCTAAGTTATATAGTCGGCGACCAGCTATTAAAAATTTCATTAACATTAATAATTCATGTGGGAATAAGCTATTATATAATTCATTAAACACTAGTCATGTGACCCCCTCTTACATTATACGACTACAACTCAGACTCACCGATTTCATACAACTTAAGAATTAAGACTTGCATTTAAAAAAAATAAAATCTAAGTATTATACCTATATACAAAATCATTAATTTGTATAGATGAGAATAAATATCTTGGATTAACTTTGAACTTGTATTAGTTAAATTAATATTATTAATTATTTTTAGTAGATGGTAAGTGTGATTGAGGCCTCTAATTGGGTGAAAACAAAAATATAACAAAAATAATTTAGAATCGTTTTTGTTTAGAAATCAGTAATGACATTTTGCTTATGATTGTATTTGTTGTATTGCATTTAAAAATGAATCATCCTTGTTATCTTACTTTTATTTTTTACTCTTTTGTTTTCTTTTTTCTTTTTTAACTAATATATATATATATTATATATATGAGTATATATTATAGTATTTTATATTTAATATTGATCATATTCAACCCTCCATTTCTCAGTTTTTACCACTTTTGACAACCTACAAGAAAATACTCTATATCTAGGGAACTTAGGGTACAATGTCAAACACCTGAAAAAGAAAAAAAATTAATGGAGGCGGGGTGGGAATAATAATATTTCTTCCATGGAACTAATGATGATATGGCTGTACCTAAAGTTGAAAAGGACAATCAAATTGGGAGTGGCGAAGTGACACTTGAGAGGTGACAAGTTTCCCCAGATCCAACTAGATTATGATATTATCAACCTTTGACAGTTTCTCATGAGGTGATTGAAGCAAGTACCAATGCTGATAACAAGAGAAGTTCACCCAACCGAAAAAAGAACGGTAAGGGAATTGCTGAACAAATTTTTGGTGCTGATGGAGCCGGAGATAGAGGAGGATTAAAGTATAAGTTACACATATGGACGACGAGAGAAAGGAGAAAGAAAATTGGAATTTTGTTCGACACTCTCCGTGCTTTGATTCCTAATATTCCTGCTAAGGTAAAACATAAATTCTCTCAATTATATACCTTATCTTTTATCATCCGATATTTTATCGATCATAAGTAAAATAAAATAATTAATTTTATGATTAGCTGAAACAATTTTTTTTGGTTATTTTCCTTTAATTATATTCCGCAACCTTAACTAATAATCATAATCAAGTCAATGAGAATTATTGGAAAAATGAGCATGCATTTTTTAAAAAAAATTGGAACTTTTAAAATGATTAAAAAAATTAGTACATTGGTTGGTTCTTTTTTGCAATCACACACACACAGGCGCATGCGCGCACGCGCACACACGCACACACACGCACGCACAACACACACGCACGCACGCACCCACACACACACGCACGCACGCACACACACACGCACGCACGCACGCGCGCACGCGCACACACACGTGGCATTTGTTGCGGATTTCATATGTAGAAATTTGTGCTTTTTTTTAAGGTCTTTCATGGATTTTTTGTTTTCTTTTTTAGTTTCAGATATTTGTGCTGAGTTTAAAATTGATTATGCACATACATGCGCTGAACTTTTCGCTTCGACTTTTATGCATTTTCCCAAATAATGGTATCTTAAGTACTCTAGGATATACCAAGATAACAAATAATTAGAAATAACCAATAACTAATTATTAGAAATAGCCGTGAAAAACTTTTTCTTTCAGCTGAATCTCGCTAATTTTCAATGTTCTTTCTTTGCCCTTGCTTCCATAACTTCTTTGCTTTTCGATTTTAGGTTTTGGTTTGAGTTCTCTTATGGATGGACTATGTACTTTTTTGATTTAATTACGTGAGTGGATTCCTTTTAAAATATAAATACTTATTTTAAATACGCTTTAATTATTACCATACAACAACTTTAATTTTTTCCTTTTCTCTGTCTCGTTCTTTCTCCCTTCCTTTCTGATTCTCCTTTTCCTAGTCTTCTCTTGGCTTTCTTTTTTTCTTGACTTTCTTCCTCTCTTACTATTATTTGTTATGTTCCTTGTTTTCGAAGAAGAATAGTCAATGATTCTATAATGTATAAAATTTGTATCAATAGTTAATTAGACAAGTAATATAATCGTAGCAAATGAAGAGGCATAAAAATTGCAAAATGAATTAAATTTTAATTAAAAATGTTTACAAATATATTAAAGTTGAATGATTAGAAGAGAAGTAATATAATTGTAACAAATGATGAGGCATGAATTAAACTTGAATTAAAAATGTAGTACAAACATATTAAAGATGAATTATTAAAAGATAATTAATACGAATGTAGAATGTAGGAAACAAAAGAACATTCTTTGATCTGCATGTACACTGAATAAAACTTGTATCAATAATGAATTAAAAAAGTAACCCAGTCGTAATAAACCAATCACTTAATTGCAAAATGAATTAAACTTGTATTTAAAAGTGTATTACACAAATATTAAAGCTAAGACAAATAAGAGAATTAAACATGAATAAAAAAAATGTAACAATTAAAAAATATCAGTTAAAAAAAAAATTAATTTTAATTGAGTAAAATTGAACTCAGATTAAAATTTACACTTAAATTGGTTTTGAGGAGTGATTCTGCGATTTGGAGAATCATTACTTAATTGCATGATCATATTTTCGAAAATTTTTTGACTCAAATGTTAAACAATAATTATTTAATAAAATTGAATTAACTATATTTCATGCGAACTCGAGATGTATATGTTTTGGTTGGATTCCCTGTTCTATATATATATATCAGTGGCTTGGAGTTCCCAAAGATCACCTACTTGTAAAATGAATTTGTTAAAAAAGATGAGAATAAATTCACAATATTTTTTTTAAAAAAAAAACTAAAATAAAAGTTTCAAATAAATAAAAAAAATATAAAATATAACTCCACATACAAATATTTTTTTATTTAATCCGATTGAGCCTACACCCTAAATGTTTCAAATAGTAGAAATTATCACTAAGTACGGGAGTCAGATCTATACTAACTAATACATCTTTTAATATTCAAGGTGTTTGTAATCAAAATACTTGTGACACACAAAAATTCAACAACAAAAAAAATATTAACAATAAAGAGCAATTAAGATAATCACAAAAAACAATATGATACATAATATTAGGCTACCAACCCATTTAACACCTAAGTACGACATATATTATCAAGAAGTCTTGATTGAAAAAAAAAAAAGAGGTAACATTTGTAATAGCCTATCATCTTTTCAATAATGGGCACTATATTAAAATAAGTAATCAAGTGATGAATAAAAGGCTTACCCGATCATAGCCACCTAATTTGATCACAAATCTCCATGACCTAACGCGGAACATGAGAAGACCTAATATGTACCAGCAATAAGATGAAAATAAAAGGGATCAATGATAAAAACCATGATACACTTACTTTAGGTAATTAACCTGATAACCATAAAATTTAGGTGGGTTAAATTCCATCACCTTCTCCCAGAAAAATATTCCTATTATTCTTAAAATTGCAGCTTGATCCTCAGGGGAGCCTTCATCATCCTCACCATCAACAATCTAAAATTTAAAAACAAATGATCATATTGAAAAAAGCAAAGAAATTATATCACATTGTTGAAAAATAAAAAAAAAAAAAAAAAAGACAACAAAAAAAAAATAACAAAAAAAAAGATCAATCATCCCCCAAGGGAGATATACCATTGGGGGCTGATTGATCTACTGATGTGGTTACAATTGCTTCACTTTTCAAAATGATAATTTATTTTAAAATTTTAGATATATGATGATGAGGATGATCAACATACCCCTGGGGATCAAGATGCATTTTTAGGAAAACTAGGAACGTTTTAGCAGGAGAAAGGCGATGTAACTTAAACCACCTAGTTTTTATTGTTATTTGATTAATTACCTAAAATAAGTGTATTATGATTTTATCATTGAGCCCTTTTATTTTCATCTTGTTCCTGGTAAATATAAGATCTTCTCATGTTCTTTGTGCTAGGTTATGGAATGGATCAGATTAGGTGGCTTACGATCTGGTAAGCCTATTATTTCTGATTAGTATAGATTAATTTCATTTCATATAGTATACTTTTACCAGGTGTTGCATTAATTCCTCCCTCTAATTCTTCTTCTATGACACCTCTTGTTTTAAGCTTATCTCGAGTTGTCGTGCAGTAGTGACAAGTTACATTATCAAAATTATTTTAAATTAAAAGTTAGTTGTACTAACAATAATCATTGGTTTCATGAAAAAAATGATACATATTAGAGTTAAAGTCATACATTAGTTAGTTCTGATAGAGAATAAACAACAGATATGTATGTATATACTTGAAATAGAATCAGAAACATATTCTCTCATTATATAATCAGTGCAAAATAGGAATTAGTAATCATCAACCTTCACTTACCAATGATATTTGACAAGGAATTTTAACCTGAGATCAACATAGAAATCAAGACTTGTACAGTATCACCAACTGGATGACAGATAACTTCTAGGGAGAAATCCATGTGAGAAATTACTACCAATAACATATATATTCAAATAGCTAAAGCTAATAAATTTGTTTATGGATTTGAAATCATGTTCTTTTTGTAGTTACATGTGTACTTTGTATATTATGCGAGGATACCCTAATGATCCAAATTATCTAAGAGTTACAAAGTCTACATATTTTTCTAGGATTAGTTAGTATATGACTTTTAAACTTTAAGTCCAATGCCTATAAATGTTTTAGAATGACGGCCTTTTACCATGATGTTAGGGTGGGGTAGTACTTGTAAAGTAAATCTCGAAACTCATAGCTCATAAAGTAGTGTCTTGTCAAACATTTCTCTCTTTTATCTTGTTTGCAGATAACCTAGCTATGTAAAGACAAACGAATCTTTGGTTGTGGTCATATTTATTTCTTATTGTGAAAAGTCTGAATTTGAAACACAGGGTGGGGAAGGGGTTGTAGCGCAAATCCAACATAAAATTATTACGTGAAACTTTAAGTGGAAAAGTTATTTGATACGAAAACTCAAAGAAAATGTTATGTATGTAAGGTGATTGCCTGATTCCACAAAGAAAGAAAAGGGATGTTTGTGGGGGCGCGCTGTGCTGGGGGATATTCAATTCCATGTTTTTTTTTTTTTCAAATTACGATAGTACATATCAGATTGCAATAATTATCCGGCCGGTTCGCCCATTGCTATAATATCCGATATGTTGTAATCATGATATGAAATATGAGATAAAAATTGAAGTTTTGTTTGACTTGCGAATGATGAATTTTGGTAATTATATTTTCTCATAAAAATAAAATCTCATAAGTCTAAAAATTATTTAAATAGCCCCAAGATTGATTTAATATTATCCAAAATAAAAAAGACAATTATAAATCGTTGTGTAGTTTGTTGTGTAGTAAATATTACAAGGTTATTGTTTTCACTTAAAAAATAATTGTTTCATCAATATATTTGATTAAATAATGAAACACATTTCATGAGCTCTTCAAGATTTTATACTCAACAAATCGTGAAGTGTGAGTCAAAGTGAATTACATGTGGTAGTAGGAACAATACATTTTATATTGTGAGAATAATACATTCAAAAAGTATTATGTGATTATTAAATTTAAGTACATGTGATAAATGATTAGTAGATATTAAATGTGGGATTGTTTTAACAAAATATAAACTGTTGTAATTATTTTGGTATTAAATAACTAAAAAATCATGATATGATATTTCATGAGCCTAATCATAGTTTGGAGATATGACAATCCATCTAATGATATAGAATATGAGATTAAAAATCACAACATAAAATCACAGGCCAAACGTTGGATTCCAACGTACGATTCTATCGCAATATTATATTACATATCAAAACGCCACTATGGTTGCAAATATTTAAACTTAAATTGGTACAGAATTTGTAGAGTGAAATCCACTCGGCCCGCATTAAATATGGAAAACATCACCTACCTAATTCTATTTACATCAGTTAATTATAGCTAAGATATTCATTGGAAGGAAGTGTTATAATCAAGGATATTATTGGTGTCAAATTATTAAAATAAAAAATATGGTTTCCTATCGTCCTATGTAATGAAGGTAACGGTATCCGACCCCAATAATCAATTTTGAATTCCATAATGGTTTCTTGGCCTCAAAGATTGAAAGTAGTAAATAAAAGAAGGGAAGATTGAAATTGTACTGTTTTTGTGGGTAGGGCAGGACAGGACATTAAAATCCCTTTGTTTGAGAATATTGAGGCCATTTCATGGAGCGTTTTGAAGAGTGGAAAGGTAACACTATTTCATTGTAGTCTGGAAGTGTTACATGCTTTTAATAATCCAATCTGAATTATATAAAATGAAATCAAAAAATTTGAAATAATAAGACAATATTGATGATGATTATAATGTTTATTATATACAAAGTTCCTATATGACTAACCTTTCAACAACATGAGTGAAGATTACCAACTTATCAAGAGTGCCATAGACATCATAAATATAATCTATGAAGACTATAAAAGCAACATTTTTCGCCACCATTCTTCGACACAATCTTTGTTGAGGCTCAAATACTAATCCCAATGACCAAAAAAAGTATTCCACCGGTCTATCTCTTGAAAATGACAATTTCTCTGCCAAACTTGTGCTCTTCCACCACCATTACATTACATGATCAGAAATTGTATTGTACATGTTGTAACTTTTAAGACATACATAGCCAATATACCTGCATGAGATAGATATATAGATATAGATATCCTATAGAGATATACGAGTAACAAGGAATTTCACTTTTTTTAGACTTCCTAAAAATTATATTACATCAGATCATCTAAAAGATATAATTAAACGATACCTAACCTGACAGAATTTTCAAAAATATTGTTGGTGTGCTGCTTGTACAATTGTTTGAAGTCCAACTTAGCAAAGCTTGGGCAGAAGAGGATTAGCATTTGGCATTCTCCCATAATTCTAATATACCCACTCCATCTTCTTATCTGACATCATCCAAAGATAAGGAGTTAGGGATGCAATAATTCACGAAAAGTGTTTCCCTTTTTTACTGTGCGAATGCAGAGAGACAATAAATTCGTTCGGGGACCCTTTAAAGTGGTAACATTGTTAATTAGACATTTAAAGTCAGGCTTGTTCAGTTTAGACATCTAATGTCAGGCTATATTGTGTAATTTAACACTTTCAGCTAACTGGCAAAGTGAGTGTCATCCTTTATCTATTGATGTGTGCGGGACTATTTAGTCTTTTGTCATAAAAATCAATTTAAATATCGCGATACAAACTTAGATAGAAACCCAATGAAAACAAGAATCAAAACCCATATATCAATAACACTCCAAATCATGTAAATTTCATCCACAATAACCCTAAAATAGGAACAAAAAAATCTCAATTTTTATTATGTTGATCTCACTAACCTTGAGTCCTAACTCTATTTTAACAACCCTTTTGGCCCCATCCTTAAAAATATGAATAAGATCCCCAAGTTAATCTAGGAGATATAATTCCATAATACATAGAAATTTATAGAAACAAGGAAACCTGATTAACAAATTCATGAATTATTACAAGTAAAAGTTAAATTTGACCTTTTTTTAATGAAACAAAGTTCATGGGTATCGGGTCTTCATCTGACTAATCCTCCATATGACTTAATGATATTTATCCTTGTGATTAATTATGAATATTCTTTTCTATATAGTACTCAAGTTGTTTGTTCTCCACTGCATTTACTTGTTATTTGAGAATGCTTCTAAACCCCCCCCCCCAACCTTACCTAAACTTCCAACACACACTCCAATTCACGGGTGTTCATTACCATCTTAAACTAATATTTTGTCTTTTTCTACCCACCTTTAGGTGCTAACCTCAATTATAAACCAACTAAGTATCTTGCGTAGTCCAGCGCTGGGACCCCTACCTTGAAAACTCTCATTTCTTGTTTTTCCCCCATTCCCTACTAAAACTAAAAGGAAGAACAAAGGAACAAGATCATTCAAAAACCCTCTTTTCTCATGTTCATCTCCTTCTCCACTTCTTGTAATCATCAAATGATTTTGTTGCGTATTGTCAACTCCATTTTGTAGTTTATCAAGTAATTTTATCAAAAGGTTAGTTGTTTATCCTTTAGTTTTGAGTTTATGATTAATCCTTAGGGTTTCTGTTCATTCGTGAAATTAATAGCATTATTGTGTGAAAACTTATGTTTGGATTACGATTATAGTGTTAGGTGTTCATTTCCACCACATTATACCACGTTTTTCCACGTAAAATGGTTTTTCCTTTCTCGTCTAAGTTGCGTAATCTTGTATTATGCTCGTCTTAGTATAATGTTCATCGACTATTCTATTTATGTTCTTCTTAGTATGATGTTCATAGAGAAGCTGCTAGTTTGCTATTGTGTTGTATTTATGTTCATAGATTATGTTCATAGAGAAGCTAAGTACTGTGTTGTATTTTGTTCCATTTTGTGTAATACTATGGTTGTATTAAGGTTCCTCTAAGATTTTCTATTTTTTGGATTGCCATCAGATAAGATATATCTATAATTACTACTCTATTTTTTTTACTGTTCTTAAGGAAGTGCATGATTGGGTTCACTTGATTAATCTAAGGTCGCCATTCAGAGGTCGGTACCATGGGTGTGGTTATATTTATATTTAAGTAGTGGAGAACCAATATATAGTGGGGAAAAGTTACAGGAATTTTTTTGATGTTGATGTAGAATAAAATGTCATATTTGATTTGAAAGGCTATTGTCAAAGAAATGGGATATATACAACTTGCACCTTTAGTATTAAAGCACCAAATATGGGCATTTTGATATATGCTGATTATTTTAGACATGATGTGTTCTTGGAAGATGGGGTAAAAGTGGAGGTATTTCTTTGAAAATTTGATTGATGAGCCAATGTGGGGTCTATGTTAATATAAAATGGGTTGACTCATGTGGATTATGGGAGATCTTGTTTTTTGAAAAGATTCTTTTAATTGCAAAGTCCAAGTGGAAAGTGAAAAACTCTAACTTAGGGGTAGGTGAATGAAAACCATTTATATAGTGAAGACCCTTGTTTGGTACTTTTTCCAATCTCACATCCTTTAAATACCAAACCTCCTTTCATACTAACACTGCAGATGGTGCCTACTTACAGATTGTGTTAGTGCCACTAGATTGGTCTGCTAGACCTGATAAGAGTCTTCAGTTGCAGGAACGGTTTATCAAGAAAAAGTTTAAAAGTTCATGTTGGCAAAGGACACGTGAGAAGAGACAAGGCTAAAGTGGTGATGAAATAGATATGGGTGATCATATATGGTGGATTTGGAAGGATATTTTGGAACTCGAGGATTGGCATTGTTGTGAGAACTGATCCAGGGACCAAGTTATGTTGTAAAATGTTGGTGCAAATGAAACCTGATGCAAAAAAGCAGATCAATATTTTCAGAATTTTTACATTGATTTGATGCTGTAAGGAGAAGGACATGGATTACTTGCTAATGAAAGTGCATGATAGGCATAGATTGGTTGTTTCTTAAAGGGGTTCATTTTAAAGGCTTACTATTAGTGTTGTATGAATTGTATGGTAACAATTAGGATGTTGTCACTTGCTGGGCAGAAGACGTAGTTAAAAAGGAGAACAAAAACAGGACATGGACCAGTTTGTGAAAGGTGCATAAGGCGTGGTTGATTTGGGGGCATTGGAATGGTTTGAGGTCTCACGTGATTAACAAACATGCAAAAAGGGATGTTGAACTTATTTTTGTAATTTTCAATTTTTATATGTAATGTCTGTGACATATCATCAGTCTATTGAGGGAAATGTCAGTAGAAAATTTTACAATGTTACTACCTAAGTGAGAACGTAGAATATAGTGATAGGCATATATAGACTAATTGGCTAAAGGATTGGAGGGGGTCTTTAAAGAAACACACAATGTTGACAGAAGCTAGAGTACAGTTGAGTTCCAATTAATGGCATCACATAGGGAAAAAAGAAATATGAAGTTGAGAGTCAGAAAAAAAAATGATGGATAATTAATGACTACATCATTAATTTTTGGTGCAAAATTTACTTCAATACTGAAGGTAAACTGTGATTCTGTACACAACCCGACAGTCTGATTGTTTAATTCATGGATTAGGTTGCTAGGACACAAGACCATAATTACTATGCTGAAGAATAAGAGTTGAATATGATGACAAATTAGGCAGATTGATGGAGCTTCCTAGTAATTGGGAAGTGTAATTTCTCTCAAGTCTCTGAAGGTTAAGAGGAGAAAAACCATTAAGTAGGTCGATGAAAGTACATTTGAAATTTAATGGAGCTGCCTAGATTTGAAGGTGAAAGAAGGGGCTTGTCAACACAAGTGGATATTGGCTAGGAGAAAACCTTGTGTAGTTGTTGTGTTGTTTAGGGGTATTTAGTGATAGTTTTTTTTAAGGGGATTTTAGATTTCATTGGTACATATTTCATAATGTATGATTTGCTTTATTATACTTTAGAAATTGGTCTCTAGTTTATGTAGTAGGTATTGCAGATTTTCACAACTACTACAACAAGGAGGAAAGGAAATTCTTATTGAGCGACTTATTCCATTGTTATTGGAAACCCACTGAATAAACATGGAGATGTGAACCCAATTTCTATAACCCCACTGTTGAGCCGCCAAACAAAAAAAAATCACAAACAGTGGTACTCACCTAAGGCTAGAAAGAAAAGAGATGGGAAACTAAGAAATCAGGGAAGCTTTCTAGGACTGGTCTTTCAATGTCATGCAGTTGTGTTAGAATCCATAACAAGAGAGGGTGTCCTCAAAGAGAATGTGTTGAATCATTAACAAGACAAAATGCATAACATGCCTACTACATCAGTAAGGGCAAAATCAACAAGTCAGGCAGAGAAGAGGCAACCAAAGGTAATACTTCAACTTTTTTTAGTTTTTATTTCTTTATGACTTAATTTTTCTCTTATATGTATAGAAAAAACCATACAACACATCCGAAGGTGAGCCTCAGGAAAAAAAGGGAAGAGGAAAGACCCAAGGAACATCATCAGTAGCATCTAATGTGAAAATCACATAACTACTGCACCTACTGATTTTTTGAATCCCTCTTCTGCCCCTCCTACACATATGCATCTTCTCATCTTAAATAGTAACTATACTCTAAAAGAGGGAAGAGGTTAGGGGCACAGAAAAAAACATCTCCAAATATAAAAAGCCCAAAGAGTCATGGGAATGGATGTGTTCCAAGCTTCAATGGCCCTTCAAAAGCCATGAAAAGGAGTTGTTTGATTTATGTTAAACAAAACTAGTCCTAGTTTAATTAAAACATCTTAAATATGGATATAGTCCTAATTTACTTAGCCTTGGCAATGCCAGTGAAAAAATCTACTCTACTGGACAAGCAAGAGTGACAAGAGCATCTGTAAAACCTGGTTACATTAGGTTATACACAGTAATTACCAAATAATTAAGCTTAAATAGAATGTCAACCAGCAAATGTCAACAAGCAAGCTTCAGAGTTTAGTGAAGAAGCCAAAGAAAGAAGACAAGGGAAGTAGTCAAGTCAAATGACACTTTCACAATCAAGATGCCATGGAAAATTGGTAGTGATGTTGATTATTTAAGCCACTTTTAAGCTAATGGCTTGCCTATTCTGGATTTGTTAGGTAAATTTTGTCTTATGTGAGAAATTATGAACATAGGAGTTTTATTTTTGGTAAATTCTGCTTGGTGAGTGATATTATCGGGTTTTTTCACGGTATATTAATAGTGTCATTAAGTTTAGTGTTGTCCAAAAGTCTTTTTGTACTAATTTTAATTTTAGTTTCTTCATATTTGCAGGAATATGTCCAAAAGATGAATTGCGGGGTTTTCAGCGAAGAAATTCAGGAAGAGGACACATACGGAGCTTGTGACGTTCTCGTCATGGCTCTGTGCTGGTCCGTCATGTTGTGACGGTCGTTGGTGGCAGCGGAGGCAGTTGCTGAAGGAAAAATGGGATTCTGATAAGTGTGGGGGTTATGAAAACATGACGGACCGTCCTAGCCAGGCGAAAGTTCCGTCCTGCAGGTTCGCATTGAAGATCGGACAAGTAGCCCCAGTAGTACCCATATATTCCAAGAGTTCAAGTGTTTTTGGAACGGAGACCCTCGACGGACCGTGTTCTCGTAAACGATTTCGTCATACTGTCTCGAGGGTAATGAAGAGAGAAACAGAAGAGAAGAGAAATTCATCAGTATTGGGACGCGGAAGGGGTTTTTTCCACATGACAGGTGTCCGTCCTGTCCTACGACATAGCGGCGCGACCAGGTTCTTCGACCCCCAAACCGGCGTTTTGACAGATTCCAGCCAAATAGCAGTCCTTGTTTAATTAGGTTTTTTATTTTTTATAATAGTTAGAAAAACCTCGTTTTTGACAGGTTAGACTCTGCGATCGTGTTTAGACCTTTGAAATATGGTAGACTCTTGATGATTTTGTGGACTCTTTTTTGAGAGATTATTGATTATCTTGAAACTTTTTTTTATTATGATGTTTGGTGACTTTGCATGATTAATCAAGCAAACTTTTCGGAGGTATTCTTATCATTGAAAGTAAAGACATGAATTCTCCTATACCATATATTGAATATTGTGATCATGATTGGTACATAAAATCCATAATGGGTTTTCTGTGGGGAACCATAGGCAAATAATGAGGAAAAACTAACTAAATAACAATTCTAGAATAGTGTTCTTGCAGTGTATGATAATTCTTTCAATAGAAGTCTTTTTTAACGTTTGGCCACGTTAGAACTCTCCTTAATGCTACTTTGTGGGGGCCAAGAGGTAGATAACAGAAAAGGGGGGGGAAATTTTTATTGAACATAGGATTTTGTGTGTATATCTATTCTTAATTACTGAGTATTGATTCGGTAAGAGGGTAATTAACTTAGTTTCAATATCGAATACGATGCTTAATATGAGGTAAAGATTAAAGATAAGGGTTAGGATAGCAACACATGTAGGGTGCGGACCAAGGTGCGGAGTGGAGTGACATTCTATAGATGCCGGTACCAAGGATTAGAAATACATAACATTATCACTGGCATGCAAAGATACTAGGAAGAACGAATGTTTTTATATAGATTATGAAGTTATGAACATGTGGGAACACGTAAACCTAGGTCTTTGATTAATGATTAACTCCAACATTCGAAGCTCGTTAGTGTCTCCTTTTATTTCGCTAGTTATCTGTCATGTATTTGGAATAGAAAACCCCATTTTATCATTTTATGCTTTTTTAAGGAAAAGTAATTGACTGAAAAATAGTATAATAGATGGACAAGTTAAGTCTAAAAAACTATTTTCCTCGTTGAAGCGATCCCGACCTCACTATTAGGTTCTTGACTTGAGAACAGACCGCTGTCCTTACTTCTATTTGAGATAGGATGAATTGAGCGTAATCAAATTTTGCAGCCGGAGACTGCCGGGGAAAGTAGCTTTAGATGAACTGAAACTTAATACTATGTTAGGTACGCAATTTTACTTGATGTGTTGCTGTTTTATTATTTCATTGATTGGTAGTGCAGAACCTATAAACCACCTATAAGGTAGTGCACAAATATACGGAGAGGAAGAGAACCCTTGCTTGCCCTACGATACGAATTAGAGCGTACAATACGTAACAACATAGAAACGAAACTGGGAAAGTTAATGATGATGATGACCCCAAAAAACCAGAACATCCCAGACTATGTTTGATTGCTTGCCACATTACTGGTCCCAGTTGATTACCCGAGTATACCCCGGCCGCTCAACGCGGTGTGGAACGCACCTACCAGCAGGGGGAATTAATGCCAGCTTCCATCACGGCCCCAAGCCATATAAAACAGAGGAAGAGGGCTAGGACAAAACACATAACAGAACTCCGATGCGGCCACGTCTTGCCCTCCTCTTCACCAAGCCCACACCTTGCGTGCGTACCAATAGTAGACCTGATTGTTTGTTAAGATGCTCACTTTGACGCAAAGGATTTGTTTTGTTTAGGGATTCCTTTTCTGCAGGATCCACCATGGCCCATATAGCATAAGGTAAGGGAAGAAAGTGTTTTGTAAAGTGTGTAGGGGAGCCTGGCTTGGACGGAGATGTAATAGGTCTTAGAGTGTTTCCTCTCTCACTGATGGGAAAGGTTGCCTATATTGGTTCACTGAAGTCCCATAAAACCTAAATTTAACTTGTGGAAACCAATGTTAAGGGGATGTCTTCCTTAGCAACGCTATTAAAGCCGCGTCTCCAAGAAACTAAACGCCACAAAGACAGAGCAACTTAGGCTGTGAACAACTTGATGTGGCAGTCTACACAACTACAGGAGACGTCGAGTAGTTAGTAAGTTCTTGGGGATAGATTCAGCCTCTTTCTGAGAAGATGTCCCAAATCACAGGTATAGATGATGAGGTTGAAACGCGAAAATACTTCGATCGGGGACAGCGATAGATAACAATAAGAGCCAGGATCGATGTATGGACACAATTCAATATGTGAAGGCCAGGTGGATCTTATGGGAGGTGTCACTATGCTGAAGTGTATTGCATGAAAATTACGAGAAAAAGTTCCGCGGAAAAGATAATTTAAAGGCTAGGGGAGGTTAAACTACGAACGTCATAGCAATACGGGGAGAAATAACATTCGCAAGTAGCAATCCCACTCACAAACCGCAGCACATATGATATTCGTTGAAGAAAATGGCTCAAGAATAATGGACACAGAGCTTTGGGTGATTGGTACCAAAAACATATCACCCTGGGACGGTGAGGTAGGGAGAGAACAGGAGAAAAGAAAGATAAATGCAGATACTACTTGCGGCCCTATCTAAACACCCTTACCTCTCTAATGATAATGTTATTAATGCGGCAGGACCTTCTATGACAGTAAATGAGCAAACGCAGGGGGGGATTTTCCCCTGGCACGACCCGAAAAGCGCAGAGCTCCAAGGCTCCAAATCCCAGGAAATTGCGCTGTGCCAAGGTCAAGGGGACAACGTCGGATCTATCGGTAAACTATAACAGTGGAGTGGTCATTATGTCCAGAGATGGATTGGAAACTACAACCGCCTGGGACAACACTTCAACAGGCGTCAAAAGGGTAAACTACGGTAAGACACAGACAATGATAGGGGGGAATCGGGTCCCATATCCCTCCTCAACAAATTGTGAAGTTACTGACCTAGGGATGGTGCGAGATTAAGTATTTGGGGCCGCGAGTTTAGGATGAGGCTTGCAATCCAAAAGCTGATAGGAACGATGTACGATTGCTAGTGATGCAGGCACATTAAAGAAAGGCAACTGAATTACCGCACTAAACGGTGTGAAGTTAGCAAGGTTATTGGGCGAAGACGGTCGACCTATAGCGCCATAGCTTGCCAGACAGATCGGATAGAATCGAATCGTCGATTGCAACATAGGCATAATCCATATTCTTCGCGACTGGGAAAACAACGGCGCCTAATAATTCCGAGGCAAATATTCCTATCAACACGTCCAAAAGCTGAAACAGAAAAATGATGCACACTGTCTATCCAGGCAATCGACTATGTTGAGTAGGTCAAGCCAAACCGACTTTGACCCATCTTAGATGCCGTCTTAATGAGGGAAACGAGGTGAGAAAGATGAGAACTAACGGATGTACCACGGGCGGTAGTGGGTGCTAGCAACACAGGACGCGCCACTGAAAAGATGAGGAAAAGTCCCTATACGACAGGTTTAATTTCCCGATGCTAGCACACAACACCACCCATCCATTAGAGATTGTGAAAACAAGAAACCAGAGGGATGGGTAAATATCGGGTTTGTATAACAGATGGCCTATAAGAAACATCATCCACAATGTCCCCATCTTGGTAGAACAGATTCTTGAACACAGTGCCCCAAGGCTTAATGCCAAGTTTATGAAAAGATCTCAGGCGTACAAAAGAAAAGGCAATCGGTTCATAGTTTGGGAATGATGATTAGAGACTGTGCCCCGCATGATTGTAGGGCTACTTGCTACAGAATCTCTAAACGTAACAAAAGAAAGAAGATCCAGGTGCAGTTCACTATTCCGTTGTACTAGTGGGTGATCATACCTTTGCTACCGAAAAAAACATTATGTGACTGGGGCAAGAATTAATCTCGATGCCCCTCCTCAATTACAAGAGTGGGTTTGGGCTTGACCCAAAACCATTGGTGATGCGGATACTGAGGTGATGGAAAAGTGAAAAAGGGCATATTAGGGATTACTCCATGATGGCTAGTAAAAGTGGAGTCGATTCATAGCATTTCGTAGATTTTTGTTATTCTTGATTGTGAAGTCGAGTTTGAGCGTTGCCTATTATTCTTGGGAGGCCATTCCTTGCTACAGGTAGAGCATTAGTGATATGGAAAAGGGGGGCAGATGATGGAAATTTCGGTCTGTTGCGTAACAATGAAAAAGAAGTGACCATCTTTCAACAACATTTGTGAGGACTGAGGCAAGATGGGAGATCCAATTGGTATTCTCCATATCCAACACAGAACAAGATTAAAGGAAGGAGAATAACAAAAAAAAGTTGCCGAATACAAGGGATTTTAATGGTGTTGGAGCGGGATTTGTTCTTTGCTTTTTTAGACAGATCTGAGTTTTGACGTAGCTCTTCCGAGAAAAGAAGCTGACCCGCAAGGTCCCAACGGACTGGCCACATCACTTGATCACCCCAAAGTTTATTCCCTCATGAGTAAAGTCAGTTGGACCGTAAAAACCCAGGAGGGGGAGTGCGTTTAGGTGAATAGAGAAACGAGAAAATAATACAACACTCGGGGGCATGATACCACGACCATACGATGAATGAAGTGATGGAAAAAGCCCGATCACTCTTGATGAAGTTCTGAATACATCAAGTTCCTCAGTCTGCCGACGGACGTTAAATCAGGACGAGTTTTGGGCGAGGAAGCAATTACCCAAACTTATAGTTTTGTCGTTAGCTTCACAGTAAAGTAATCGGTAGTAACAATTTCTCATACAGTGGACGCTGTAAGTTATTCATTTGCCGGGCCCACGGATGCACCAAGGAATTCTGCCACGGGGGAGGGTAAAATTACCTGTTATGCCAGCGGTTCAGTGGACGGCAAGCGGGATACAGCGACGGACCAAGTAAATCTAAACTTGGACCGGACACCGTCGCAAGTATCTGTCGGGTGCCCCAGCTAAGTCTGTTTCTGTTAAATTGTCTAAACTATGGGCACACACCAACGACATGGAAACGAAAACGGCCCGAGCAATAATCACACAATATGAGAGGACCCGTCCTCTGTCGTGGACACTAGTATCGCAAGTTCCATTAATGAAGGCATACCCGCAACTGACCCCAGCGCAGGCAGAGAGTTTTAAAACAGATAAAATTACAGAACATTATAAAAAACCCCACCACCTTCATGTTCACCCATATTTTCCACATCTTCTTTTCTCATTTCCCTCCCTTTTAAGATTCCAAAATCATGTCTTCCTTCAACGATCATTTCCAAAATCACTAAAAGGTCATTTGTCATATAGTCGGAGAGTTGATTGCTGTGGGTGTCCCTACTGGATCACCATAGTACCTTTCCCTCTTGCTTTTTCTAAAGTATTCGAATGTTGTCTCTAATTTCAGCACTTCATTTATATTGGCTGTTTTGCTTTATCAGAATCAAGATAGTTATAGTTCTAGTTTCTGTATTCGCGACGTCATTATTATCATCAACTCTTTGTAAACTCGACCTAGGTAAAAAAAATAAAGATTCCCGAAAAATGCACCGTATTAAAACCTTAGAAAATATACGTGCCTTAGCATTGCTGAGTGTACTAGGTTATCTGGGTTTATTGTTTTTTCTTTTTTGAAAAAATGTACGGTCAAGACACAACTACCAAATTCGTATTTGGTCATAGAGGCGATGAGCTAGGGGCACATCTCGCATGTTCTGTCAAGTCTATAGTTACAGACCGAAGACCGCGATGACGGACCGTCGTACTTCACGACATAAGGAGCCGTCGATTGGCAGTCCGTTCCAACCTGCCAGTTGCTAAGACCACCGAGTTATCTAGTATGGCTGGAGGAATTTTTTGTTGATGTAATCGGACCCCTATCAATTGACGTAGTTTGACTACCGAGGAAGTTGTCAAGAGAGGCCAATTTGGCGGAGCCATCGCTGAGAGAGAACACCCAGAGTGGAGACCCTGCACTTGTCATTGATGGAGAGCGGTGCTGAATAGGGTGGACTGAGCGAAGGGGGCCATCAAGAGGCCACCTGACTTCACGATGAAGTTTTTGTAGGTTGAGGTCCGCCACTTGCCTTTCCCCTACAGCGCTGATAATTCGTCACATGGCACGAGCAGAGTACTGATGGCGGCAATGATTAGCCGGGTTCCTTCGAGGTGGATTTTAGCGTGTCTTCTATAGGCGGTTCATGACGAGAGGTTTTTAAGGTCATCAACTAATTACCCTTTCCCGTGATGATATTTTTCTCTATGGCCAGTAATCACGCAATGTACCTATAATGGCACGTGATCAGCTCAAGACCCCCGCTATGGGGCACTGTTGATATCGGCTCATTAAGATGAGGCCAAGTTGGTCCACGCCGAGGGCCCCATCCTGAGCGCCTACCATTGGTGAAATCTGGGCTGATACGGATAGCACAGGCCGCACGGCTACGGAGCCGCCTCTCCACTGACACTAACCCGGTCGAGTTTATCCCCGAGTAGTATAGCCACCACCCGACGGTCCTCCGCCTATCCTTTACTGCATCTGGTCCCGCTTTGCAGGGTGGTCTGAAATTAGAGGCACAAATGGCTTACCAACTTATGCATACATTACTCCAGCCTTGGATCAGAGGTCTATTACCGAGGTAGAAGATGGGCTTGGAGCGGAGAATGGTCCACCACACAGGAGTGGAAGATTTCGCCTAAGGTCTCAGCGCTTGGAACGCCTTGTGAGTGCGTGAGAGTGCCAGCCGTCCATCCCCCGCAAGGGGGAGCTCCCGTATGGTGGTGTCGAACCGTCAGGCTGAAGGTGACGTCTTCCGCGCAGATTATTGATATGATCTTAGAGGCAGGGTAGGGTGCCTGAAGTATGAGGCCCTTCTGTAGAGCCTGCAGAAGAACAGTTGGGCCGAACCCTATTCGACACTTCAGAGACTTCCACCACCTCCCCCTCGAGAGGCATGCAAGGAAGGCGTTAGGGTTCGGTCGAGAGGGAGGAAGGGACGGAAGAGGCGAGAGGAGGATTGAGGCCGCGAGCCCAATGGAAGAAGGAGACGTGAGATGGAGGCCTGCGAGGAAGAGACCGGTTGCTGCTTGGGGCGTCTACCCTCCAGAACTGTGGAAGATGAGGAAGGCCCTGTGGGATAGTGCTGTTGATCGTGAGGACACCACTGAGGGTGTCCAGATACAGAGGTGAGTGGGTTCAGGGGGAACCGAAACCACCAGCTTGCTGAGCGTCGGCGCTTTGGCCCAGGTTTTGGCTTCAGACCCTAACCCACCCCGTATTTAATTGTTATGCCATTAGGGGACAATTGCATGTTTTTTGTTGGGTCGGTGGGGTAAATGGAAAGTGCAGAGTGCTGGATCAAAGTCTGAATAGCCCAATCACTATCCTTTTGGGGTTTTCTCGTCTTGTGTTCTTTTTCCCCAAAAGAGTGATTATTTTTGTTGTTGAAAACCGGGGCAATCCAGCCATGTCTATAATCTTGTGAACTAGTTTAATTACGGAGCATGATGGCTAAATTATATCCTGATAAAAATGGAAAATCATGCATGAATAGGAATATAATTGATAAATTGTGTGCGCTCTAAGCATGACATAGAAGGACACCAATGCATGACCCTAAGTCTAAAATCGAACTAGGTTGTTATGGATAATCTTGCGTAGAGTGGATTGAGATGTCAAACGTAGGTGAGGAAGATTTTGAATGTCCACTATTTGTTACTGAGCTAGAACTTGCCTGGTTAGTCCTGCTAAATGTAAGCTGCTAATAGGGAACAATAGGAAAAGGACATAGACCATTATGCAAGTAGCCCCATTTTTTAGCCTAAATAAAAGAAAACCCACATGAAATTATCCTTCTTGATCCAAATGATTTGGAGCTTAAATTAGACATTTCTTTCTCCACCCCAACTAATCTTTTTGGGGAAATAATGTGTTGGCCTAGGTCCCTCGCTGCGACTGTGCACCTCAGCTTATGCCAAAAAAGATAAGTGAGGGCTGGCATTGGGCTAATGCAGTAAACACCTTTTAAGGCTGACCCAACATTGGGTATTGCTGTACTTTGACTCATGGCAAGCCATGAGTGTGAGGGCGGCTATTATGAGGACTTTGTCTGGAAAGTGGGGTGATAAAGAAGAAGAGGAGAGAGGAAAGAACAAAAGTTAAGTGACTCAAAATTAAGTTGATTGAAAGAAAGTAAAAATAAATTAAATAAAAAAATAAAAAAATATATACAAGCCAAGAAAAAGAAGAGAGAAAAGAGAGAGTCACTTACAACAAATGAAAGAAAAAAGGAAATAGCAGGTGAAAGATGTGGGAAAATGGGCCAAAATAAAATGATTAGAAAAATGGTTAGGTTTAGCCAATATGTCAAGAAGGGCGCAAAAAGTCAACTAAAAGAGTATAACAAAATATACCCTGAACTGACCCCGAGCCTAATGTTACAAGCTTTAAGAAAGTCCTATCGTGTCCTAAGGGTTGTATAGCGAACTTAAAACTATGGAAATAAGGCCAAGCTTATGGGCAAATAGCATGATATGAGTGTGAATTTGTTCTGAGAGGAGTTCTTGAAAAGCTAAATTCCTATACTCAAATGAAAATCATTGTGTGAAAAAAAAAAATGAGGATTTTGTTTGGTTTTGAAGTGACGGGCACTAGTCTGAATTACCAGAATATTAGCACCTCAGTGAGAAAGGAAATTGAAGATGCTAGGTTGTTAGTGCTGGTGAGTCTTTGTGTCATGGTCTGATTTCACATAATAAACCTAATTAGTGAAGAATGCATTAATATGATGAGATTAATCAGGATGGTGATCAGCCAAAGCTTTGCAAAAGGTAACATGGATACTATTGGACAAAGATTGTATATTGAGTTCATTAGTGCGTCGCTTGAGGGACAAAACAACGAATTTACGTTTGAGGGTCGTTGAATACCCTGATTTCACGTATTATTAATATTTTGGTTCCTTTAAAGTTTCGTGATGTCCAAACCACATCCTTTTTGTTGTGCTAATTTATTTATTAAGTTTCTCCTTATTTGCGGAAATCTGTCCAAAAGATGAATGTGGAAGGTTCCTTTGGCGAAAGAAAATGCCAGGAACGGAGACCATCTAGGAGCTTGTGTGACGGGACGTCACGCTTCTGTAGTTCGGTCCGTTTTTAGGATTCGGACCCAGCGTAGTGACAGCGCTGATGAAGGGGAAGATGGGGGGAAGTCTGGACCAAGTGTGGGGTAACGGAAAACGTGACGAACCGTCATAGCATGACGGTCCGTCCTGCCAGGTTCAGTCTTATGAGATCAGAGAAGTAGCCCAGATACCATATTCCCAAGAGTTAAAATATTTTGGAACGGAGACCCTCGACGCGAAACGTTCTCTGATGTGCTGTAACGATCAGTCATTACATACCGTCGGGGTAATGAAGGAGAGAAACAGAAGAAATTTCATCAAGTATGGGATTGACGGAGTCCATGCAGATCCGTCATGTCCAGAATCCCGCTCGTGAGGTCCGTCAGACCCAGCGCGTTTTAATTTTTTTAACAGATTTCCAGCAAAATAGATTCTTTGTCTAATGTAGGTTTGTAGTTTTATAAAATAGTTCACGAAAACCTATTTTGAGGTTAGAGTCTAGTCATGTTAGAGACCTTTGAATATTGTTAGTATGGCGTGCTTATTTTGTGGATCGTAAGGAGATTATTGATTATCTAGAGAATTTTATATGATTGGTTTGTGATGACTTTTTGCTGATTAATTAACGAAACTTTCGTATTTGCCGGTTTCTCATTGAAGTAAGTACTGAATTCTTATACCATATATTTGAAATATTTGATTATGACTCTGGGTTAACTAAGATCTCATAAACGTAGGGTCTGTGGGAACCATAGCAATATGAATGGCTAATTAAAAACCTACTAAAATAAAACTAGAAAAGTTGGTCTTGCATGTATTATACACTCTTGCGCATAGAAGTCTTTTTAACGGATGGCCAACGTTAGAACTCTCCTTAATGATACTCTGTCGGACCAAGGAGGGTCGATAATAGAAAAGAAATTATCAAACATGAGATTTAGAAGTGTGGGTGTACTATATAAGAGGCTAATATTGATTGGTACTAAGGTTAATAATTAGTAAATTCGAATCCGATTGCTTAATATGAGGTAAAGATAAGGGTTAGGTAAAACACCCGTGCTGGACCAAGGTGCGGAGGTACATTTTCTAGATTGCGACCATGGATTAGAAATACCATAACTTATCACTTTGCATGGCAAGATACTAGGAAAGAATTGTTTGAGTTAGACTTCTTATCAAGTTATTAACATGTGGGGGAACACGTAAACCCCTAGTTTACTTTGATTAATTGTTAAACTACAACATTCGAAGCTGGTAGTGTCTCTTTGATTTCGGCTAGTTATTTTCATTTATTAGGAAAGAAACCCCCCCCCTCCTTTTATTTTTTATGGTTTTTTAAGAAGTTACCCATTGACAGAACAATAGTAATAATAAGATTTGAAGTTAAGTCTAAACAAAATTTTCCTCGTGGAAGAGGAAACGAAGCCGACCTCCTAGTTGGGGTATTTTTACTTGACGACGGATACCGCTTTTACTTTCTTATTGAGAAGTAAGTGAGCGTATCAGCTGTGAGGCGTTATTTGGTAAAGTTTGGCTTAACTTATGTGCGGCCCTTCTGAATGAATGTTATGTTGTATTTTAAAATGGATATTATGTTGTCTGATCAAACTATTTGGCGTTATTCAGGTGTGTGCTTACATATGTTGTGTTGGTTATGTGTTCGGGAGGAATGTTCCATATTAATTTAAGCTTCAGTTGCATTATAGATACGAAGCGATATCTACATAAAAACTGACACACATACATGACCAAGTTTTTAATTAAAGACAACAACACAAATAAAGAGGAACTGCAATATGTTGCACCTTGGAACTACGGTTGCTGAATGAACATAGCAACAACACAATCAAAATACAAAGAAAAACTATATTCATATTGAACATCTATTGACGTCTCCTCTCACGTACGACAAATTAGAGTTCCTCAAGTATGTCAAATGAACCTGTCTAATAGTAATTCTTGCTTCAAACTCATTGATTTTGCTTTCACCAATCTAAAAGGAATAAGGGAATAAACTTCCTTGGTCCACGTTTCTTGTCCTCCCAACGAAAAAAAAAATTTGCAATTTTTAGTCTGGAAAATTATCTAAAATGTACATTAGCATCGTCAAATAAATGTAGCAAGAATTACAAGAGGAAAACCACATACACCATAGCATGAGCAAGACCAAAAATCTTCTTTGTCCCTAATTTAATTTAACAGAAGTTCACCCCAAATCAGCAAAATTTCGTAGCTTTGAATCTCCACTTACACGTGGAGCATGGTCTGATTCATCACAAGCCACAGCAGTATTCAAGTTTCATTCGTATTTTTGATAAAGTCTGAGAAAAAAAGAAGAAATTGCAAATTGTAAATTTTGCAGACCTAAATTAAGAATCTAGAGAATTCAGATTACAAACCACTAAATTCAAGATTGTGAGCGAAAAAAAAATGATATAACACTAACCCTACTTAATTTTAGGAGGGGAAATCGGGTGATTTTTTTCGTAAAAAAAAGGATTAATGGTGCGGGGGAAAGAAGAAAAGCTAATGGTTAATTTAAAAGTGGGGAAGATGATCGTTGGAAAGAAGGAGGAAAATTTTTTCTCAAAATGTTCATCTACGGCGGCAGAGAGGACACTGAGCTGCGCTGCCTGATGCGCCCCATGAGGAGTAGGTGGAGATCACACAAGGTTGAAAAAACACCCCTCATGGACAGGGTCAAACACTTAGGTGACGGTAAAAAGTAGATTAAAAATTATGTTTAGTGGGTGGTTGGTAATTGGGACACCCCATGAAGTTGCAGTGTATAGTTGAGATTTCGGAAATAGGTCGGAGAGGTTTTGTAGACCATTTCTTATCTTTATATTATATACAGTATAAGTGTCCGCGGTGTGTGCGGAATAATACTTAAATTAAAAAATAAACTAATAAAATAGTATGACTACGTACTGTATATTTTTAAAAATTAAAATAATGGGTACAAATCAATAAGCTTATTTACTTTCGCATATTACAACATTATTGTTAATACACAATTTAATATTTAGATTATTAAAGTTAAAAAATTATGTTTATAATTATAACTAGCCAGATTTCTAGTTTTTAAATATATTTTGTTTGATTTTAATAAAGATAATATTTTTTTTATTTATTTAGTTTGATTAAAAATAATATTTTATTTGCGTTTTTAAGTTTGTTTTGGTCTATTATTTTTAATTAAAATAATATTAGTTTTAAAATCTAACTTTCACATTAAATTATTAAATATCAAATTGTAGGCACGATATACAAATTTATAAATTTTGTATTTCTATTTTTGTAGAACTTATTTATCGATCAGCGAAAACATATATATAGAATTAGGCAAAAAAAAAATGAAAAGTTAGATAACGTGAACTTAGTTAAGTTCATATGTTTTATTTATGAAAAATTCACGTTAATTTTTTAAAACTCTTTAAATTTATCTTGTTTTTTTAGTTAATATCCTTTTCATATTTTGATAATTATATTTTAGAGTTTGTATAAAAGTGAGAATGTAATAGAAAATTTTAAAACTGCCTATTTAAAGTTCAAGTGTAGTTAAAATTATTAAAGGAAATATTGGTCGACAAATGTAGTTATTACTCAATTTTTATTTATAATGTTTATTAACTAAAAAATTTATATTTGAAAAATAACTTGTAATGTAAAATAGCTTCAGTTTTTAATTATTTTCAATTTATTTTTACCGTGTTTCCATCTTTGTTCTTATTTGCAGTTTATTTTTCTGGTAGTTTTTCATTTTTAAACATTTACAAATTATGCTTTTAAAATGTAAAAAATTAAATATCAAATTAAAATTTTTAATATTTTTCAATTTTTGTTTCTGAAAAAATGACACATTTTTCTTTTTTTCTTTATTTTTTTTAAAACCGTTTTAAATTTCTACTCTTGTTTTTTAGTATTCTTATTAATATTTTGTTAATTTAGCTTTAGAGTCATATAGAAATGAAAATGTATAGGATATTTCTCAAACTGCTTATTTAAAATTTTAAGTGTGATTAAACAAGATATTAATCAAGAAAATATGGTTGTACCATATGAAGTTAGTTACTCAATTTTTATAATTACATTTTTATTTAATTAAAAAATTCTATTTTGAAAAAATAATAAATTTTCAATTTAAAATACAATTCAGGTTTTTAATTATTTTTCACTTTTTTACCATAGGTTTAACTTCTCACTTTGCTTTATGCATTCTATAAATATATAAGTAATACTTTTCAGAATTTTTTCTATCCATTTTGTTGATATTTTCTTAGAAACAATTAGTTTCAAAGTGATCAAAATTAATCTCAATTGTACAATATATTGCTTTCAAGCATAGTGAATTATCATAGTGCATAATATTTACATCAGTATGAAAAATTATCCCAAAATTGTTTAAAGTAATACAAAAAAAAATATGGGACTTCTTATCAACGCATAAATAAACTTATGGTGATAGTTTGTTCCAGTTGTTTAATTATTTTATTGTCTGGTGCTCTTCTTTTAATAAAATTATTAATTTGAAGGAGGAAAATGATTAAATTGTATGGATAGTCGTTGATTATTTATCTTATAATAAATATAATTTTTAATTTATCATGCGAGTTTTTAATATAAAAATAACATGCATTAATATTATTTTATATCTTTCAGATTTGAGTAGATGTGTTCCCCGCAACATGAAAATTTTAATCTGAAAGTGGTGTTATTTTTTTTCTATGCATATTGTTAAATTTACAACAACTAAACTTTTAGACTTATTTTATTACTATGACATTTGTTAAATTTACCGGTACTAATTTTTTTAGACTTATTTTAATTAAAAATGAAAAAGTTTTAAAATTCATGGATAAAATAAAAGAATTGAGTTCAATCGATAATTTATGGTGAAATGAAAGGGTAAAAGGATAAATAAAAAAATAAAAATAAAAAACATAAATGACAAAAAAAAAAAAAAAAGCAAAATATACCATTTTAAAATATAATGTATATCAAAAATGCACTGGGTTATCTTAACACATCCGAGAAGAATTTCTACTCAATTTTTTATTGTGTTTTAAAATAAAGTTTTTTTTTTTAAAAAGATAACTAACATGATTACTTAAAAAATCTTGAAGTTAACAATTATTTATTTTTAGGGTAAAGTTTATAAAATTCATAAGGAACATACTTTTGTTATCATTAGTAAAGTAGAATAAGGTATTAGAATAATATTTAAGTTTGAAGTTTAGGAATTTATGCATTAGTAATGATTGATCAATTACAAACTAGAATGATTTTTTGAAATTAATGATTGTTGAAAAGGCCATGAGATTGGATTGTACAAATGAGGTTAGAGGGTTAAGCATGCGAAGTTTCATGTTGGGGACGAAGATACGGGTAGGGGGGACTTTGTGTCGGAATTGAAGTGTGCTAAAACCCCTAGTGATTTGGAGAACGGTTTATTCGGAACATTAAATTTGATATTTGTCATCAATCCAGATTCTCTAATGGAATGAAGTAGTCAACTAAATAATAAAGCATTTGTCGTTAAGAAACATTAAAACCAAATTAAAGAGGAAAATAAGAAATATATATTACAAAGATTATCATGATAAAAAGAATTATTTAATTTCCCTAAAATATACA
Source organism: Solanum habrochaites (assembly GCA_027704765.1). Taxonomy (NCBI): domain Eukaryota; kingdom Viridiplantae; phylum Streptophyta; class Magnoliopsida; order Solanales; family Solanaceae; genus Solanum; species Solanum habrochaites. The sequence goes on along the minus strand of JAKWJA010002489.1, from coordinate 15,765,569 downwards.
ATTGTTGACAAACTATGTATTAGACAAGAAAATTTTCCTTACAACGAGACCACCCCCACGAAAACAACAAATACATTTAAATGATAAGAAGACCAAGTGAGAGTAGATTTTTAAAATTGAATTAAAAAAGCTAACTTTTTATGAAATAAAATTAATCGATTGAGCATCACATGTGTCAAAGTGTACGGTGAAAACATGTGAAAACTATGTTATGTTTTACGTAAATTTTATCTACCAAGATATTATCTTGACTTTTATTTTGTACTAATTATCTTCCCACTAAATATTCATGTTAATTCATCTTTCTTTGAGTTTCATTAAGCAATCAATCTTATTGAGTCAATTCAATATTTATATATATCAATTTCGTGTAAAAAATTGAAAATGCTATTTTTTTAATTTGAAGAAAACCTCTGTAAATTGCTACTTTTCAACCGTTCAATAATAGTTATTACATTATTTATATGTATTGGATTAATAATTCTAAGTTAGAGTAAGAATCTGAAATTTAGGACTTGTGTATATTCATTACGTGAATAATTTTTCTAGTACTAGCTTAATTTAAAGTTCTTATTTACAAAAGGGACAACTCGTTTTTAATATATATAGATAGAAAGAATTTCGAAGTAAGTTAAGACAATTTATGAGATAGAAACTAATAATATTCCTTCATGCGGCCTCTAAGAAATGATAAATAAAAGACTTTTTTTTTTATTCAATTTCGCGTAAAGTTTTAAAATGTATTAATATAATTAATTTTAGAAGAAAAAATTAAATAAACAATTAATTATAGTTAGTGTTTATACATAATAAAGCTATTCGCTACGTTCCAATTAATGTGAGCGAGTTTGAATTTGACACAAAAATCTTTGAAAAAAGAAGATTTAGATTAAAACTTTATAAGTCAAATTGGAAGGATAGAAATTTTTGTGGCTTATAAATCTTTTTTATAAGGGGTTTAAATAACAAATAAGGGAACATTTTTGTAGTTTGAATGTTCTTAATATAGAATGTGTGATTATTTTTTGAGACTTACTAAAAAGGAATAGTAAGCAATAAATTAGGACAGAGAAAAAATAGTTTGCGATGGGTGGCGCAGGGAAACAGGCTGGCGGTCTGGGGGGACGGGGTGGTGATTAAAAAATAGGGGGGACTTGAAACATCTATTAAGAAACAATATTAAGATAAGTATTTACAAAACAATTCCTGTAATTTGATGTTAGTATTAAGTTTCTGAACAAATAATTTGAAGAAAAATATGTATTTAATGTTAAGGTTTTTTAACATGAAAAATTAATTATTTTTTTCTTGATATGCAAAAAAGATAAAAACAAACATAAAAATCTATTTGTAAGAAATAAGTTACAATTAAAATGAGAAGCGGTTAACTTGAAAAATATCTTTTACTTGGGGGGACTTGTTCGCCCCTTGAACATAGGTTTTCAAACTAATATTTGGAGCAAATTGGCTAAGGCAAATAGTTTTTGTCCATACAATTTGTTATTATTTGCAAATATCTTAAATTTTGAATACTAGTTTTTCTAGCTGTTGCGACCAATCTCATTATTTGGAATCTTTGGAAATTCAAATTTACACCAAAACTTTTATCTTTAAAAAAAAATCTCTATAGTAGTCTTGTTTGTGTTGTATAAAATACATTTTTTAGTGAATACCAAAGATAGTGATGGAAATAATTCAAATGAATATGGAAAGTGATTAAGGTTGTTGATGCGGGGGAAATGATGAACAATCGGCTCAAAGCTAAACAAATCATGTTCTTATGTCAACTTCACATTTATTGAAATGATGCTTGTTGCACTCATTCCAAACTAACCCACATTGCTCTAGTGTCCATATGAACACTATTTTATTTGGTTGAACCGAAGATCCAATTGAATTAATATACAAAATGTATGGGTAGTGTTGATACTTTTTAAAAAAATTATGAGTATAAAATCATATTTTTAAAAAAAATTAAATTACATTTCCAAATCTTACTTTATTGCAACACCAATGATCAAATTCACACCAAGTATAACTATTTGTCAAAAATATTTGGGAGATATGATTGGTGCATCGCTAGCTTGATATTCCTAACAATTCTACTCAATCTCCCGCTTCCACTTGTATTTGCTCGTGGTATTTTTTGAAAATCAATTCTGACTATTTTCAAAGTTAAATTAGATTACAAAAAAATTCATATTTTAAATAAAAATGTCGATATCAAAAAACTGTATGAAAAGTACTACGAATTGCAACCTTTTACATACTTAATATGATTGAAAAAAAATATATTTTCAAATGACAATCAAATTTTTATAATCTAATTTTAAAAAAAAAAAAGACGGACAATTAAAAATGAACACAAAACGAACGACACAGATCGAGGTGTGGTTTTCAACAACAAAGTACTCCTTGATAACAACATTCAAGGTTAATTAATTAATTGCATTTTTTTTTAAATTTCTATTTAATCTTGACCATGTTCGGTGAAGTCTAGGAAATCTAGGGAGTATATGATAGATTAATTAGGTTTTGAATACAATTGGATAGTTTAAGACGATAAGGAACCCATAGGAGTATCACAAAATTGAATCGGCGAGTAGGATTCCCGAAAAGGATCGATAGAGTGAGACGTCCACGCAGTAACATATTTGTCTCAGTTGCTGCAATCCGTTCAGAGAGGGGGATTAAGGCGCTAGGCAGGGACGTAGAGTGGCATGGGGTCCACGTTATCGGGTCAATTGTGCACTTAAAGTCGTAAATAAACTTTTCAAAATGTTATTTTACTGAATTAGTTGGGTGGTTACTTAAGAGCTAAAAACGCCCCATATGGGGTGTTCGTTGACGAATTTCCACAATTCTTTAGGCTTAAAGGTAATGATTTTACTCACCCCCCCAAATCTTTTGCAATTGTTAAAAAAACTGTTTTTCATGTGGAGTTATTATCGATTGTTTGTAGTGTAAGGTGTTTTTATCTTAGAATTATGGTAATAAAACAAACCCTAATCTGGGCATGGGGACTAAGGGTTTGAGGTCTTTAGAGGTATTGAGTGTTATTATCTGGATAATTACTCTTGAATTGTTGATCCTTGCATATATGAATTATTTGTCTTGACTAGAATAGGGGAAAAAATTCGGAGAAGGGAGATTTCAAGTGCCTTGGAGGGATTAAAACTTGGACTCGAGGTAGGGTGATGATGTGATTTCATAATTGTGTGTATTGTTTTGTTTCTTGCTTCATTCATGATGCATAATATATATATATGTATATAGATATATATATAGTATATATATATAATATATATATATATAATATATTAGATGATGAATGTTGAAGTAGTGATCACACTAATTGAATGACGATAGATTAATTAGGATATGTAGTGAATCCACTGTGACTTATATGCCTTGAATAGTATACTTGTGCTTTGTGATTTCGTGGTGTGCATGGTTTGTGTTGATTGGATCAGATTGTACCTGTTTCGGCATACTAACTTTGTTATATCGACCCGATGAGGATGTGCGAGCTGATGCGGCCGGGGACCGAGGACCCAAGAGAGGATGTCGGGGTTCTGTGGGTGGGGGTTTGTGGCGTGGGGTTGGGAAGGGGAGAGCTCTAGACATGGAGTGGGGGGGGGGTTTAGGGGGGAGGGGGGGGGGGATATGGGTGAGGGGGGAGGGTTGGGAGCGAGAAGCCGGGAAGCCGATACGGACCCACCACTCCCCACAGGGTAGGGAGTAGCCACCCAGGGGCGAAAGAGTCTCCCATTCATCCAACCTCACCCCCCGCGTGAGAGGGACAAGCCCCGACGGAGCGCGGCAGAACCTAACAGGCGAGCAGCGAAACGCGGCGGAGCCCGAAGCCTACCCGAATGCCGGACGTAGGACCAGAAGAGATCAACGAGGGGAGAGCGGGACATGGAGCCGCACAGAAGCCTACTCTGGAAGGGCAAGAAGCACTATATACCCGCCCCCACTCAGCCAGCTGAACGCGCTTGGCGCAAAAGTCGAACAGGGAACCCCCTTAGGGGTGGGGGGGCGGGGGTGAGAGCAGGAGGAAGGTCGAATGTAGGGAGATGGATAGCCTACGAAGGGAGTCGTATATCCACTGAGTCCACTTTAGACGACTATCCCGGTGGCTTAGGCGGAGCGAGGGCTCAGGGGAGAGATGGTAGCTGAGGGATGGTGAAGAGGGCGGGGAGGATGGGCGGTGGGGGGAGGGGTCCGGGGGGGGGGGAAGGAGAGGGGGTGAAAGAAGACGAGAGGGGGGGGCGGGGCGCGGGAGGGGGTGGGGGCGGGGGGGTGGGGGAGGAGGAGAGAGCAGGTGAAGGGGGGGGGGGGGGGGGGGAGGTGAGGGAGGGAGAGGAGGAGGAGTGAAAGAAATTACTATTTAGATTGTTGTAAATCTTATATTTTAAATTTTTTTAATTCAACGTTCTCGCGATAAATAAGTTGGATCGGATTCCACGTTCCAACATACCGAACTGAATTAGATTCTCAGATTGGGGACATAAAATAGGGGTGGGTTGTGACATTCCAAATTACACAAGAGATCGAGTACCAAACCATTTCGATGCAAATATCGTTTTGGGTTTGTAATTCGATGACAGGACCATTAAATTGGGTTCCCTGAGAGGGACCACTTGTGTGTGATAAAATGTATTATGGTTTGAAGCATGTGAAATTTCCCGTTGACTCGTTAAATGATAATGATATGTGTATATGTTTGGTGCGCAACGCACGGTGCGTGCGCGTTAATGATATTGTCAGGACTATGTATGTTGTGTGGTGTAGGTTGGCGAAACGCTTGTACGGAGCGAACGATAGCAATCAATTTTCATGAGAAACTTTCCAGTTCAAAACTCATCAACGGATCTTCTCACATAGGCACAAACGATAATTCTTTCCTAGAGGTTCATACAAACCCCTAAAATTATAGATAAATCACAAGAATGTGCATAAAAATGGCCGTGGGGTAGGGCATATCGGCTCACCACTTAGTTCCCTACTGTAATTTTCTGTCCTTTTACTCCAACTTTATTCGATTGTAGTTTTAAAAGATGAAGGAACTGACCCTTCACCATTATAGTCTGACTAGGATTCCTGAAATTCGAAATCGCAATCGGCGTTGTTGACCTCTCAAAGGTCGCAAACAAGCCTCTCTCTTGAATTCATACATTCAATGGGTTAATTTAGCGGAAAATTTAAAACTTTTTATATGTTGAAGTTTACATAAACTTCATATAGTTAATACTTAATTTGCATCAATACTAAGCTCAACTCGTATAATAAAAAAAACCTCACAGAAGAATCAATTCGGGACATTGAAGATGAATATATCATAAAGAGTTGCAAACACGACCTTATTACAAAGCATTCGAAATAAAAATATGAAAGAAACACATAGGGACAACATCCACTAGCTACTATCTAAAAAACTAAGGGCTCTAGACAAAACTGTAGCCTTATACCTCGATATCAAGAGGACATACCAAATGGTTTGAGAGCGAGTAGGCTTATGTCCAAAACCGGTAAGAGTCTTCAATTAGTCCTATGACCGAACCTATAAAATGAGTACAGTGTAAAGGGTTAGTATACAACGTGCACTATGTATAGGTGTTGCCACATGATATAAATCTAGCCAATGCATCAATGGAAAGCTCTTCTAATTCAACATGACATTTCTGGAAAGTCTAGTCTTTAGTCATTACGTTGTGGAATTTGTGGGTAGAGAATGTTTATTGTATGTAATTTCTAAGCATTCAAAGACGCACATACTCATCTTCTGTTATGATTACATGACATTATTATCATAGAATCCATAATTCATAGTAGAATACATCGGTGGCAGAAAAGATTTGGAAAAATTACTCTTACCTAACAGGAGAGCCACCCTATCATACTTAGTTCATTTGTGAATCTTGTTCTTCTTATGTGTGTAGTTCAATAATTTTTTAGTCTCATCTTTTACTTACAGTGATGCAATGATTTCATTGTAGGCCGGCTACTCACAATGAATCGATTGCTGTAAGTAGTAATTCTAGGACTCGAGATTTCCCTAGTATCATTTATACTGTAGTTCATTCTTGTACAATATGCATCATTAACATTTCAAGAAGCCATTCTCTATTTGGTATTCACACAATATTTCATTATTTAATCTTAGGAAGTTATATGAGTATTATTTAATTAATATTCTTTTCTACTTCCAGATTTATTTGGTATCATACGGAGAGTCATTAAAAAGCCAATCTTATTGATTGCCACATATTTGCTATTGTAAACTTCGATGAGTGTGATATGAACTTAGACATTCTTGAAGCTTTCGTCTCAGTTGCTAACTTTTGAACATACGTTTCCATCATCATTATCATTGCACTTTATCATGATGACATTAAGACTTTATTAAAGTTATGCACGTACGAGCCTTTTAACATGAACGTTAGTTGTCTTCCACAACATGAAAAGAGGTCGTGATTCACACGTGTTAAATGAATCGTAGCCCCCGGGATATTCATGAAATTCGGTCTGTCTGTCCCCACAAAAACGGGGTGATCCCCGGCAAAAAAGGCGAATCATCTCAAGCGTTCATGCACACCGAAAAGGAGTGGCTCACGAACTACAAGTTTGAACCAATAACATACGTGATCATTAAACCAACATAGATTAATGTAGATAAACATAAATGACCCGTTCTGTCCCACACCAAAAAAGGGGTGGCATCACCGGCCAAGGTGAAACCGTACATGCTAGCTCTCTTAGGTGGAACACCACTAGATAGTTTCTTCTATTGACCAGACATAGTTTGAAGACTAGGGACTGAATTAGAGACGATTAATGCCACCTAGGATGGTACCGGCCTCGTCGCATGAGACTTACACTGCAAGGACACGGCTCATAACTAGTCTATCAGGGCTATGTTCACTTTCATTATCTTCTTATCTCCTTTAGAGCTTGACTCAAAGCATAGCTTACTGTTCAAGATTGAGATTTACTTACTCTTTTCGATAAACTGGTCATCTCAATTAATTTAATGAAATGTGAAATATTCCTTATTATCATCTTATTAACCTTTATATGCTGAATTGTCCATACATTCATCCAGTATTTACATTGATGAATTGACATTTTCTTTCATATCATCCTTGGTGTTAATGCGACTCGGATCATACGTTCTAACACCTCTCATTTTGTGAGTTTATTTTAACATATTAATTAGGTGTGAATAAGACTGTTCCACTTTATTTAAAAACACCCCAATTCTGGCACTTTTCTAATTAAAACCCCTTTAATTATTGATAACTAACGTTACTTCTTCTTTACTTTAGTCGTAAGTAGTAGCTTCATTTAATCATTTCTGGACGATGAGGCACTTCTTTCAAATGAGGTGTAAAATGTTCAAGTTAATTCTGGAGTAACATGTGGAGTTGTCCTACTGAATGACATTTCCCTTGGTTCGTTGGTAGTATGAGTTACGTTAGGAAAGTGCTGAAATATACTTGATACTTTACTACACAGATTGACATATGCTTGTATGACCTCAACATATGGGATATAAAACTACATAACCCTTTTGTGTGGCATAAGTCAATTTACGTACTGTTCATAGTTAATTGCAATAGGTATGAACCATTATTCAAAATTTCAATCATTTACATAAACTCATAGCATGCATTCAAATATTTTTTTATAAAATAAAGTAGTGTTAGCATGTTGCTTGATCATTAATGTTATGGAGTTTTCAAATTCAGCAAAGGTATGCTTTCACTCCTATTTTCTTCAGCCTGTCCATCTCCTGTTCTCCGTAGGGCTAGTTAGGTAGTGATAAGTTTTTTTTTTGAACTATCTGGAATCCGTATTATATTAACAATTTTATTGAATTTAGATCTTCAACGTCACAATTCGACAACAACCATCAAACTTATACCGTTTTACTTCGTACGATTATAAGTCATAGGTTATTGACATTATTACTAGAAACCATTACACACAAGATCAGCGAGCACCACATACCAAACAAGAGGTCCTATCTAACACTATTCTAAACATTTTCGAAAAGGAGTAATAGGTGTGCAATTGAAAGTCGGACTGAGAACATGAGAATACCTAATTTTTGCTAAGATATTGAATCTGTTGAAATAAACATTCTCTTGGAGGAAAAGCAGGTACAGGAGAGGTAACAATAAATGAGTGTAGAAGTGCAATATACGAAGACCTCACCCGGTCCGAAACGTTGAAAGAGGAGCCGTTTGAATCGCCTAAAGAATCAATGGAATTTTCTGTCTTTCTTTTCGTGAGCTTGCTTACTGTTGTGGGTCGCATTTTCTATGAGTTTGATCAGGTGAGTATTTTAGGTTACAGAACTGTGATAAGACTACATTCAAACTTATGGATAATAAGTTAATTAAAAAATAAATTTATTAATTAGCGTCAAAAATCCCTCACTAGCTGTGACGAGAAATAGGAAAAACACAAATACTTAGTAAAATACTCAGATTTTTCCAGCAGTCTGAAATATCACGTTAGAACCCTTTAAATATTAGATTATTAAATGGTTAATTTAATCCAAGTAATAGACCTAGGATAATAATATAATAAAGTACCCTGAAGTCATTGGAACTGTAATTAACCCTTTGGAACAAATCCGAGGGTAAAGTTATAGAATGTTTCTTAAAGTTTTTGCACCTAGGTTTAGTGGTAGAAATTTTCATTTTGAACCATTGTATTTAATATATATTAAATGACTCAATTTAATAAAGTAAGGTGAACCTAGGTAGATTAATAATGAGGACAATAGAGTCGTTATAACAATAACTAATCCTTCTTGATCATCCTAGGTTATGGTACTTAAGGTTGTCTTTTCCTCTGTACTAACCAAAATCTGGAAAATTGCTTGAGATTTCGGGTTTCCCCTTTAAATTAATTGCAAATAAATTTGCTTTTAAGAAGTTTAATTAATAGTAGCACTAGTATAATACCTTAAATATCCCTAAGTTATTGCGGGCCATAAACAAATGTTTTTTTGAAAATCCTAGGTATGGCCCTTAGTGTTATTTTTTTGCTCGATCTAATAGGAAATCTGAAACTTGATTCTGTAATTTCCGGTTTTGCCCAATTTAAATTAATTAAAATAAGTTTTATAAAATAATTAATCTAAGTAACCTAGGATTGACAATTAATACAAAGTATCCCTAAGTTGTTCGGAACCATAAACAAAAAAACCTTTTGGAGACCATCCTAGGTGTGTAGGTAATAATTGTCCTCTTTAACTAGTTAATAGGTTAGTGTCACTCAATTATGTCTAGGTTGCTAGGGTACCTACATGTTTATGTTAGTTTCCCGTCCCCTGGTTTACCTAGCGTTAGAGTAGCTACGTTCCAGCGACCATGGTTAGAGGTTAGCAGTCTCTAGAAATTAGTTTTAGACGATTGATAGGACACAACTGGAGGGACCGGTCGCATTACATGATGCCCCTAACCTATCTAATCGAAGTCATGTTTACCGGCCGTCCCCGTGTTCCTTCACTATGGCCGATTCCCACCAGACACTTGCCCATGGTTCCTTTAGACTATGGGGTCATTTTTAATACTCCTGGTCTAGAAACTACCACTATTCACCTTGAGTCTTTCATTTTGGAACTTTATTCTTGTCCCAAGGCAGCACTCCACTATGTCCTTGGGACATGTAAATCTACATGATCATTGTAACTTGTATGTACTAGGATACTGTCTGACACCTGGATACCTAGTACCTATGTGTTGCATTGACAATCTATTTGTAGATTAGGGTTTCCTTTAGTACATTTCGAGAAAGCTGGGATTAATTTGC
>JAKWJA010002489.1:15717286-15755638 GCA_027704765.1 Solanum habrochaites | reverse complement strand
ATGATCTTTTCCATTAGGAGTGACGTCATATTCTGGGAGTCTGATTGATACTGGGCTGGAGTTTTTAGTAGTACCAGGTACCCTATCATCCTGTTCAAACCTCAGGCATCCTCTTCAGGGTAGCCGTGATTATGTCATCACAATCTTCTTTAGTTTTGATCTTGCATCAGTTTCAGCACTTCAATCTTCCTGGATGTTAGCCATTTTGAGTACATCACATCATATTTGATCCATCATTTTAAGCTTCCATTTTCATCAAAAAACAACATGAATGCTTTCTTAATGCATTGTGTTCGTTTGTTGAAAATTCTGTTAGGCTTTGCTTGCATATAGGAAAATCAAACAAATACTCCTTCATCACTTCTGGGATCAATTTTCCCAGATCATCCTTCCCATTATTAGCACAAAACATCTGCATCCAAAAGCTATAAGATAGTTCAGCATTGGCCTGCCTGTTGTTGGCAGTTCGTTATGAGTCTTATTCAACACAGCTCTTATTAGACACCTGTTGGTAACATGACATGCTGTTGTTAACAGATCAGCCAGAAAACTTTGAGGAAAGATTGATTACAATAATCATAGTTCTCGCATTGTTAACCAAGGTTCTGTTCTTTCTCTCACTATCCATTTTGTGAGGAGTTCTATGGAGCAGAGAAAGTTTATGGCTTGTACCATTTTCCACCAGAAATCTATCAGGGTGGTTTTCAAACTCTGCCATGATCAGATCTAATGCTGCAACCCACAAACTGATTTAATTTGGTTTGAACATTGAAGGAATATCACCAGCTTCATAGCTGTATATCCTTTGATCTCAAAATTCCGTCCCGGTGTATCTTGAATAGTCATCTACAATCACAAATTGACTTCTTGCCCATTCTGCTTTGAACCTTCAAGGGTCCCAAAGGTCATATGAAGCAGCTCTCCCAAGTTCTTGATGAGGTTACCTGATTCTTGGGCTTGAATGATCAATCTGATTTGCGTTCCTCTAACACAAGCTTAAACATTTTATTATCGGAAACTTCATTCGGGCAAACCCTCGACCAGGTCCTTTGAAATAAACTATTGAATAAGATGAACTCACATGTCCCATCCTACGAATGCCAGAGATCAACATTTTCAATTTGAGCACTGGAGACAGGTTAAGTCATCTCCATGAGAGATTGTCCAAAGTTTCCACATACATATTTTTACTTCTGTGTGTAGTGAGAATTACCTTGTGTGTAGTTAAACTCACATAGTTGCATTTCTCAGAAGTAAACTTGACCTCATTTCCTGGTCACAGATGTGACACAATTAGCCAAGTTGTACTAACCCATCCACATGATAAAACATTGTCAATAGAATCTTCAGAGATCTTCCACTTTGACAAACTCCCAAAATGTATCCCTTCTTGCCATCACCAATGAAGACACACCTCTCCTTTGGGGGAGGGTCTGAGTGAGAGGAAGTTCTTTACATCACCAGTCATATGTTTAGAGCAGCCATATCCATATATACCACATTGACTGCGCTCCTCTCACTCAACCTGCCACCACCAAAAATCACTTGTAAGCTTGGGAACACATTTCGTTGAGTTCCCGTAGGCAGACAAGCATTTTTTTTTTTTTGACGATTTGTACTTGGTCCAATTATGGTAGACTTTGAAGCTTTCTAACAAAGGACATAGGAGCCAGGAATAGATTTTTTCTTTGCAAATTGTGAGTTGAGACAGCTCTCCATAGACCAGGTCTACTCTTTGGTACATGTCTTCAGCATAATTTAGAGTAGCTTTCACAGGTTTTCTCCAGCTAACACACTCATTCTTCAAATGTCCGTTCTTACCAACAATGAAGACACAACAGATTGTCAGACACAACACACCTACTACTGTGAGGGTTATAAGGAGGAATATGTTCAGACCTTCCTAGTCCTTTTTAGTGAAATTACTCGTGATTTGTCAATTGACCACAACTTTGAGGATTTGGTCCACTTAGAGAATTTTCAAGCTCTTTTTAGTTTCACAATATCATGTTCTAATTTGTTACTCTTTTCAAGTGAACAAACTCAAGATTTTCTCGAGTTTTCAATTTTCTGAATTTCAGCTTGAGACTATGGGCTTCCATTCAGCTTTCCGCTTCTTCAGTAATCTGACACAACTGGTCTTCGTTCAGAGTTTTATTTAAACTCTAGAGACCCATTCTTGACAATTGGTGTCTTAAAATGACCTTTGTTTCAGGTAAAACGTCAAGTTCAGCAATCATGGTATCTCTTTCAGATGTTAACTCTATCACAGAATCCTAACATGACTTTTGCCAAGGTTCTTATTTTAAGAGAAATTGATCCCCAGGCATTTTCATGTCAAGAAGATGTTACCTGATGTCTTCTTCGTCATTTTCTGTGTGTGTGCAGAGAGCCAAACATTTCAGTGAAGACAGTTCCCTCATGACAGGAAAAACCATCGACACATCTTTTTGGCGCATCCGGATTTCTTCGAGTCACTAGAAGAATCCCCCATGCAGCAAGAGACCTTTTGACAACCATATCAGCAGCCAGCTTTACGATCCCTGTTACCAAGTACCAGGGTCCTTCGGTTTCCTTTTCACCCTGTGTTTTTGATGTTCCTGTTTATTCTTGAGTGAAAGGACACTCTCTGATGGAAGTGCCCAGATTCCACACTGTAGCAAGTATCACCTTGAGCACATTCGAGTACCATTTGTTCTTCTTACACATTTTGTTTTTTCTCACAATATTTGAAATCCCTACTGATTAGATATGCCATATCATTCTCATCATGATCTTCATCTGATTTATACTTCAACATAAATACTTGTCCTTCTTGGCTTCCCTTTTTGACAATCATAGTTTCGCTCATCTCATGGTTTTAACATTACCAATCAAGGCATCCATGTTCAGCACCCTCAAGTCCCTGGCTTATTGTAATGGCATCACTTTGCTCTCCCAAGAACTGGAGAATTCGAAGCACTTTCTTTACTGTTTGGTCTGCTTATAGGTTCACCGAGATTTCGCAAGCTCCTTGTAATGGAAGGACAACTTGGGTGACCATGTCAGCATAGTTTCTCCTTCCTTCATTTGAAGTTCTCATATAGTGAAGGTGAGCATGCAATCTTTGAATTCTTTGACTTGTCAGTGCCTTCATGGGACAAGTCAACAAGCAATCCCAAATTTATTTGCAGACTCACAGGCTGACACTCTATTGTACTCATCAGGTCCTATCCCACAGACAAGAAGAGTTAGCTTTGAACCCTTTTCAATTTTTTTCTGTCAGATCATCAATTTGCCGGGGCTTTGGGATAGTATGGTCTTTTCTCCACCTTTACTCCATCATTAGAACAAAGGGTCCATCAGTATAATATCCCATAACTCGAATCTTCAAGCCATGAGAAATTGTGCATTCTAACTTTCCACCAGCTGTAGAAAGTCCATTGAAAGAGGAGGTCTGTGTGATGATGCCCTTCTTTCGAGGTTAAGTGAGCTTGCCATCAGAACAAAATCACTTCCTTGGTTTTTTTTTTTTTTTTTTTTTGAGGCTGTTAACCAAATAGGTAGTGCCTGCTCTGATAAACTTTGATCGAATGGTATGCCTTCACTTATGAGTTAATGGACAAGGCCCTTACTTTACCAGAAAATTACCAGAAAGTTTAAATGCATAAAAATCAACACAATGATTTACGTGGAAAAACCTCCTTGCTTTAAGGGAAGTAAATCACCCACGACTGCTCACAGGATTTCATCGTTTTCACTATCTTAAAAGCAAAGCGAAACACGATACACCAAACGTAAGAAAGAGTTATCAATCTTTAAGTTGAAGCAATAATCCCTCTATTGCTCAACAAGCCTAAGTAGAAAAAAACAATCTACCCACTAAACTTATCACACCTGGCACAAACCTAGACTTTACAACAAACACACCAATTCATTTTATAGAGTTATGGAGTGGTTTACAATTTAAGAACAAGAGATAAAATCCTAAAAAAACTAGACGGAAAGCTCCAGATGTGCCTGTTGTCCTGGATAATTCTGCCTTGCTTGTGTAGCCTTGCAAGAGTTCTTGAAAAGTTTTATCAAGCTGCAAAAGCTGACTTACAAATGTTTTGGAAAATTGCCTTTTAGGGGCAGTCACTTTCCAAAACTTCTTGCCATTGGCTGGAAAGGTCACCATTTCGACGCCATCGGGAAGTGTGCACCTACTTTTGTACCATCTCCAGCAGGGCAGAGTCGACTGGCTCATTATCATGAGAGGTCTTGTACCTCTACTAGGTCCCTGGGTGTGTTTCGTCAGCAAGACCTTAAACAAGGACACCTTGCAATACACAATTAGAAAAAACCTGGTACCTTTATGAGGTCCATAAGTTTGTCAAATCATCAAAAAACTACAAAAACACTTTATATTTTGCTTAAAATATGAGTTAATTGTGCATTAATAGTAGGCCCAATTAAAGACTAGTCTTTTTAATTTAATCAGTTAACAGAATCATTGCTAAAGTACTATGATAATTACGAATAAACAATTGAAAATATTCAACTTATAATGATTTATTGTATTTTTAAATAGTTACTCAAGGCAAATTAACGTAGAAAAAAAAACAAAGCATGAATTTATTATTAACCCTTTTTAAATAACCAATTAGTATTAATAAAATACATGTAATTTTTTCTTCGAAAATTACGTAGTTAGGGAAACTTGTACAACTTAATTACTCATCATAGTTATAATTTTTATAATTATCATTCACGACTAACATTAACCATTAATTATGTTTGTTGATTTTGAGTTTGTATAACTAGTCACGTTTGTATATGTATAATTTGTCACATTTGTAATTAGCAACTAACAATTCTTTGTTTGATTTGAATTTGTATACGATGGTTTGTATTTGTATATGATGATGACTTCCTTTCATTTTTGAATTTTTCATCAAATACATTCAATCTTTTTGTATATAACATTTTGACTTTTGTATAAACGTGTAGTTTTCAGATTTTTAGATTTTATATAATATAATTTATATAATGTATTTTGCATAATTGGTTGAAGTTCATACATTTATATTGGAATCAATTTTTTATTTTGAATTTTATTATATTTGTATATTTCAGACTTTATATTACTCAGTTATAAAAAAAAACACTTGAATTATACAAACAAGATGCGAGTTATGCAAATTGTTGTTCTCTACCGTTCGCCTCTCTCATCCCTCTCCCAATCTTGGTCGTCTCCCTCCTCCCTCTCCCAATCTCGCTCACCAGAATATACAAATACGTACATATAATATACTATTGTCTAATTAATATACATATATGATTCACCTCTTTCCCACTCTCTGCGCCCTCTCGCTCTCCTCGCTCCTCCCTCTCCCAATCTTGCTCTCCACTCTCCTCCCTATAACATGTAGCTACATATCGTGATTAAAAGCTATAACTATGAAGCATAACTAGGCTATTTTTTAGGGACTATATATAAAAATTCTACTCTTTTTTATTAAAAAAAAAAGAATCAAATTCACATCATCCAAGATGAATCGAAATAAAAAAATAAATAGACTTGCACATAAAAATAACCAAATCAAAGATAAAATTAAAAGGGTTTTTTCCAATATAAGGCCAGAAACGGTCATAATTGTACTCCAATGAGAATATAATACAATCAGAATTTGAGATACAATCAGAAAGAGAAAAAATAAAAACTGATGACGATGGTATAATCGACAACACATTTTATAAAGAGGTTTGAAATAGTTAGTAACATATGAAGAAGAATATGTTTCAAGATATTTTTACTTACATTGTGATCATGAAGAATTTTCATTTTAAAATTATAGTTTTTCAAATTTGATGAGGCAATATGAAAAGTATAACTCATAGTAACAGTTATTTTTAGTAAGCTGATATCAAGTTCAAATTAATTCTTATTTCTTCATTTGCTTTCATTGAACGTAAACCTCAAGTATATAATACTTTATATCAAGTATATTCCATCATATAATATTTAGTAAAAAGTATATTTATATATAGAGAATAATTATTTTGGTCCCTCTGTTATTGTCTTATGATGGTTTTGGTCCCTATGATATTTCTCTAGTCATACTTAATCTTTAGTTAATTAAAGTAAGTGATTTAAGTTTTTTTTACTGACAGTGAATGTTAATTTAAACAGATCAACTATTGTTGTCAAGGATAATTTTGATATTACAATAATGATATATATAAATAATAATATTTTTTTTGAGTTCATGTGAATTAACCCATTTCACCGTGAATGGCACTTTCCAAAGTAATGTCATTCATTTGGGAAAGTGAAGCTTCAAAGTAAAACCCATTTCTCAAAATGATATCTCTATCTCCCTCTCGTTTCTTTCTTTGCCTTAGAAGGGATGAACTCAACAAATTGTTGATTAAATTTTAGGAGAAAATTCAAGGTAGAGATCATATCTAAAGGAATTTTGGTCAGATTTTTATCAAAGTTTTAGTTTTCTTCGCTCTTTTGGTTTGAGCTAGAGGTATTTTTTCCCATCCCTCTTCAAATTTTTTTGTTGCAAGCTCCGTCCAGCCTTTTTGTTTCTTGAATTCGGTGTTTTTATCAAAATTTACGATTAATCTTTATGATTAATGTTTTATCTGATTTGATATATGAAGCTTTTGCTTAAGAAAAATTTGTTCATGGTAACTTAAGTTTAAGGTAGGTATAATTGATTTGGTAGTGTGATTTTTTTAATGCTTACGTCAAGACCAACAACCGTCAACTCTCGTATTGTTGATAAGGTGAGAGCTTCAAGCATGATTTCAGGTGGAGCACCCTCCACACAAGCACCGCCCGACGAAGGGGGACGGAGAAAGCTACATGCTTAAATCTAGGGATAAACATTAAGTCCTTGAGAAAACACACTTCTCAGTTCAAGTCATTCAATAAAATGTATTTAGCTATGCTATCTTAAATTAAAATAATCCTACTAACCCTCCATAAGCCACAAGAGATATGCTATCTTAAATTAAAGAAAAAAAAGAATAATTGCCTACAGTGTCTCTTAAAGTCGGTTACCACGCATAACTAATTAAGAAATTGTTGTGTTTTGTGCTTGTAAGTTGTATCTATTCATATTCCCACAAACTAGTGTGACTTGGACTAATTATCTTACAATATCCTACAACTGGAAAGTAAAAAAAAAAATGAGAACAAAAGTTCAAATATTGAATTTCAATCTTGTAAAGCAAACAAAAGCAAATGATATCTTTTGATTCAAACACCGGTTAATTTGATTCAGAGTTCTACAATTCCCTTAGCGGCAACCTGTTATCAGACTTCAATTATAAATATAATTGTGCCGTTTTCTCTTTATATCTCGCACGAACATTCTAATTTCATTTGGCAGGAACTCCAGCAAACTCAACTTCCCTAGGATCTCCAAAAAGATCTTTCCTTCAGTACCTCATCTGGTATCTTTTGAGACTAATGCTTCATTTATAAATTGATTTAGCATGTAGCTTCACTTATCACATATTTGTGTATGAACTATTAGTGATCTTCATTAAGTTTATATAATTTTGTTCTATTTCATCTTTATGGAAAAAAAATACACATTGGACATACATGTATAAAAATAAAATTTTCTTTAAGACTGTTTCGTTCTTTTTACTGGGTTGTCTGAACACAGTATATAAACTCTCATCAACTTAGGCTTGCAGGTTGTCAGTGGCATTAATTTAGGCTGCAATTTTGGTTAAGACATGTACCTAAAGTTTTCTATCGAGCCTTTAGATCCATTCTGTGAAATGCTAAATTTTCATACCCTTCGTCAATTTCCTTCTTTTCTTTTTGTTAGTTGTGCAATTTGTATTAGTTATAATTATTCATTTGACTAATTTTCACATTTTTAACCTTGCACAACTTATATATACATGAAACATTATAGAAAACAATGTCTTATGTTCTTTGAAATGGTACAGTAGAGTACTTATTTCTTTTTTCATTTAGGCCTTGGACCAGAGTATGAGTTTATCCTTTCTTGATTCTTATTTCTCAAACTTAAGTTGCCAGAGATTGCCCTTTTTATTATTCGTGCCAGTGTAAATTTGACCTAGCGTTGGAAAGAAAGTGTTTATGCAGGGATAGTGGGTGGTGCACGAGAGGCTTTCTTCCATGGCATTCCTTCCGTTGTTGTATCATATGACTGCTATAATATGTAAAGATAATCAGCCTACCAATTTATTTAAAATAGTTTAGTTGTTCAATTTTCACAGGTTTCATGTTACAATATCAACCAGTGACATTAAATTCACCTGCCGTCTTTCGATTGGTAAAATTATTCCCATGCTAACAATGCTTTCCGTGACATTTCTTCCTTCACAGTCCAAAGGTATCTCATCTCTTTAGGACAACTTCAAGCATTTGAATAACTTTCTTTGGCAACTAAGATCTGAATTCAGAATGTTGGTATAAAGATAAATACACTCTTAATCATTACTGTTTCACTTTTAGAACAAAGAGAAAACAAGTGGCAACCTTATTTGCTCGGGCTCTTAATATAAATCAAACGAAGCATATAACACATAGAATCACTGATGTACAAAATCATATCTCAGTCGCAAGAAAGTTGGACTCGGCTATATGGGTCCTTGTTGACTTTGTTGCTATGCCCTGAAATGGTCTATAATTTCTTGCTTTGCCCTTAAACTGCTGATGTAAATGATGGTTGGAAGCACTAGTTGATCACAACCATAGTGAATGATAGCAAACTTTATATTTTAATCTCAGTCTCCTTAAAGGTAGGTCATTCTGTTTGAGCTTAAACTTTTTATTTTTTAATAGAAATAATCTTTGTAGAATGAATTTAGTAGTTGAAAGTTGTGTTTATTGTCTATATGTAAGCTAAGAAGCTTGCTCGTTATTGTCAAATATTTGATAAAAGAATTTATGAGGTTTTCAACTAAAGAAAGAAGATCCAATTGAACTTCCGCTAATTGAATTTGAGGTGATTGACTCAGCAACAAATAATTCAAAGTAGAAAATAGACTCGGTGAAGGAGGATTTGGTTCAAATTTCTGAATGATAAATAGAGATATGTATAAAGGAATTAGTTAATTAGACATAACAATTTTAGTCTTGTTGAACATCTTTATTGTAACGATACATTATCCTCAATACCAATATACCGTTTTAATTGATAGAATAAAGCAACTATATAAACTAATATTTTGTGAACTTAAAGCTGATGCATAAATATAAAGTAACTTCAAATTCTCATGATAATTCAATAATTGATTCTCTCTTTCGTAGTATTACTTTGTGGAAACTATATAAAAATTCTTTCTCGGTCACATTGAAGAACAATTACGAAAGACTACTATGGAAAAACTAAATATTTAAGTTGCATAAAATTTCAAAAGAAAACACGATCTCCATGGAAACATGAATAACTTCAAGAAAGCAATAGATGCTAAACGTTGTATGTACTTCTTTATTTAAGGCACATTTCTTTTCGTGGTCCATGGATCACTTCCCACCTCTTGCTTTTTGGGCTACTTTGGAAAGTTACTTCTGTAATTTGATATGGTACTTATTGTGTTCCCATTCTCTCGATGAAGAGTTGTCTTGTAACTTCTCTGGAATGCTCACAGTTCTTCTAAATGAAAGAAAACCTTCTAACTGCTCTTTGGGTACCCTTAGCTGGCTAACTTGATTAACCTACAATATATATATATAAGAAAATAAGGCAGATAGTAATTCGGATACAAGCAACATTAGTAGATAGTAAGTCGGATACAAGCAACATTAGTAGATAACAAGAACGATAATTATAGCATGTTCAGCTATAAAAGAATTGGACTGCATAGATGTCGTGCTCTCAATAATGGTGCTTGAACCCTACAATTTAAAAAAAGTATGATTGTCATGGACTTGCTTGACTACTCCTGTTGCATTATTAAGTAGATATACTGAAAAGAACCAATTTATTTTACTACTTACTTCTGTTGCATTATTAGGTGTAGAAGGACCTTCCTTTCTGACTTATTGATAAATTTGTTATTGTTGAACTTCAGAGTGGATTCTCTCTATAAGAATAGAGAACTTTCTACTATTGTGCCCTAATGTTCCACATGATCCATACTTTTTTTCTGCCTTTTCTTGATGATTTTAACAAGGTAAACTTTCCATAATTTGATTCTTTTTGAATTTTCTCGTTAATCCCTCTCTTCCTTAGTTTTCTTGGTCTCCCTAGTTGTCTTTGTATATTGGTGTTCAAATACTGTGCATAGGCATTGAATTAAAAAAGCTGGACAATTGGAGGAGGATAGATTGTAACTCTTTATGTACTGATCAACTCATAACATTCATGGAACATCATATTTAGGTTCATCCTTCTTAAAACCATGTAGTGCCAATAGATGATTACAAGGTTAATTCTATTAAGTCCCTTCTCATATAAGTGTTAGGACCGGGAAAAGGCAGGTGTATGTAACGCGGAAAGCTAGCAAAGCAAACCTCCAAAAGACCCACGAGTAGAAGACAACGAGAAATATACAAAAGACACAAAGATTTAACTGGTTCGGTTCAATAGACCTACGTCCACCAGGAGATGAGCAATCCACTATAAATTGAGGATCAAAATACAGAGAGAAACACCTAACCATCACTCGGAATACATGGGGAGGTTCACACAACCGTGCTGATAACGTATCGAACGTGTGACCACAATTCTCCCTAACCAAAACCACTCAAAGTCCTGAAGACTAACATTGTGAAGTTGATAAGTTAGAAGGAACATGCCTCTATGTATAGATGTCTAAACCCTTTTCCTACAAGAAAAGGATTAGTCACTCCACAACTTTTCATACAAGGAAACCTATTTATGGTAAGAAATTTAGGGCAAATAAAACCCAACCAAATCTCCCCCTTGGCCGAATTTCTGACCAAACTAAATTTGTCCACCTTCTTTAATTATCCTTCAACAACTTGCTTGCCTCTCCATAAATCTCCTTTGCAAAATTTATGTCTCAAACCAGAAAACCTCTTTTGAAACAATTTCTCCAACAAAAGCTTCATTACTGTCTCTAAAAGTTGCGGCCTAGAACTACACCCGTCAAGAGGAAACACCTCTTCTAACCTGGTTCAATCACGATATCGAACACTAACTGAATCCATCATCAAAATCTGGGCTATGATACCAATTGTTGGAAGACAAGGCAAAAACAAAGAATGTTGACATGATCACAGCGGAAGAATACCCAAGTCTATACTTCCCTTTTCGATTGAACAAGAACGGACAAACAACCACACAAGCAATAAATAGTAAGCACCAAGTAATTCAACCAAACAAATATAAACATGGCAATTAATAAACCAATCACACAGGACACCCAAGATTACGTGGAAAAACCCTTACGAGTGAAGAGTAATAAAAAACCCGGGACCAAAAAAACTTCACAAATCACCAAGAGTTACAATATGTTCTCCAAAATGGCAACAAAAGAAGTGTCAACAATGAGCAACAAACAAAATAAGATTGCACCAAATATAGCGAATTAAAAGGAGCAAAATCACCAATTTTGCAGCTACTGTTCACGATAGCAAAAACTGAAGCATGGAAGGCACCAAATCCAACCACCTCTGTCACTTCCTAATCAAAGATTGATAGAATATAATTGCGTCCCAAAAATCATCTCTCGGACAAGAACGAAGGGCGGAATCGCCAAGTTGACAGTTGGTTGTTAGGGGCTGAATTTTGCTGCGAAAACTGCTCTCTTTCTCTCTTTTGGATTGCTGAAAAAACCTCTTTGGTGTATATGAATAAGACCTAAATAGGTATATTTTCCTCATAGAATGGGCCTATGGGAAAAAGTGGGGTGGTCCAAATTGGGCTTTTATTTATCTACATAGGAAGGAAAAAAGACCTATAACCCAAACAATTCTCCCCCTCACGACTATGTGGAGTTATAAGTAGACCGCCATCCCGGCGACCATTGGCAAAATCTTCAACACTTCCTCTTGGCAAAGCTTAGTCATCATTCGGAACAATGTGTCATTGTATGACCGTTTCACAGCTCAAGCAACTTAGCAAGCCAACACATCTCGAATCCAATGGTGTCTCATATCATTGTGTTTAGACCGATCCAAGGAACGAGAAGATTCTTGCAAAGATGTATAGCACTTGACTGTCACAATAAAAGCACCATAACCTCTCTTGAGACAACCAAGTTTCCCCCAATAATCTCTTCATCCAAAGCCAATTCCTTACAAGCTTCAACGACAGCAATCAGCTCAGCTTCATGTAGTAGATAGAGCAAACATTTTGCAACCCTAGATTGCCAAGACACAGCTCCCCTGCAAAAGTAACCAAGTACCTGACGATAGAACTTGCGGTTAGTATCAACATCACCAGTCCATGTCCTGAATCAGTATCACCAAAAAGAATAGGCTTTCCTGTACAAAAACCCAAATCAGACTAAGAGTGCCACAGAGGCTATCTCATAACCCATTCACAGCTTCCAATGTCTATGCCCGGATGAGAAAAGAAAAACGGCTAACAACATCCAACAGAGGTGCGCAATATCCGTGTCTTGTACAAAACCATCGCATACCATCAAACTACCAACAGATGAAGCCATAAGGAACTTTTAATTCTCTTTCTCATCATCACTAGAAGGCACTTGTTTAGTGCTCAATTTGAAGTGCGTAGCTAAAGGTTTGATGACCAACCTGATTTGTCCATGCTGAATCTGCGAAGTACTTTTGAATTGTACTTCTCTTCTGATAAATACCTTTTTGAGTTCTATCCAGGCAACTGCATGCCAAGAAATTGACTTGCTGGTCCTAAGTCTTCATAGAAAAATAGTACTCAACTCTGCTTCAACTTCTGAAATCAGACACAGTATTATGACCAAACAAAAAAGCATGAATCAACAAAAGTAACACAAAATAAAGTCACCATCAGAGAACTTTTGAACAAAAACCAATGGTCTGAAAAAGTCTTCTTGAAGCCCATGCCTGACTCTAAAAGAACCCAAATTACCTGTAACCCCACTGACTGAGAGCTGTTTCAAACCATTACAAGCTCTTCTTCAATTTGCAAACATAATTCTCTTTACCTGACTTCAAAACCTTCCGGTTTGCCCATATAAATTTATTCATCTAAGTCACCAAGAGGAAAGCAGTTTTAACATCCTTGTAACCTCTAAATCTAGACTGCAGTAAGCTAGAAACCACACGAAAGGGATGACATCTCACAACTGGAGAGAATATCTCATCAAAATCAACTCCCTTTATGATAATCCATTTGACAACTAATCTAGCTTGTACGGGAACGGGATACCATATTCAGTTCACCGAAAAACCACTGTTTTCAAAAGCTTTTCTTGTTATTTAGTAACTGCGTAAACCAAATCAAGGTATAATTATCTGCAAGGATTTCATTTCCTCTTCCATAGCCATCAAACCCCAATTCTTTTTCTTACTTTCCATGCCTCATCAAAGACTCTCAGTTCTCCCCCTGTTTAGTAAGAGTAATACCACTTGGGAGGACTACGCGAGAAGGGAATTCTCTCTCTACTAGATATTCTGAGAGAAACTCTCTGGAGAGATCTATAATTGGTTGTTGTACAACCACATCATCTTGCACTGGAGCATCAACAACATCATGTCGGTCATTATGAACATGATAACCATCTTCATTATCAACTTGATTTTCTTCCGGTTTCAATAGTCAAAGGGACTGATCAAATTCACAACTAAGCTCTCACTACTATGAAATCAGCCTTGTCAGCTTTGTCAAAACATCTTGTCAATTGTTGGTATTCAAAGAACACAACATCACGTCCTTCTAACAAGTTCTTCAAACAGGATCAAGAAAACGATAGCCCCCAAATTCATTTTACCATAACCAATGAAGAACACTAACCTAGTTTTAACATCCAACTTTGACCTTTCAAACTTTAGGAAAATGTTACAAAGTCTTTACAACCAAAGACTTAAGAGTCATAAGAAACATTTTACGTACAAAACGCTCGTCAGGGGACATTCACCATCTAAAGCACCGCAGAAGTAAATTGATAACAATAAGCGGGCAGTATTATTAAGGCTTCTGCCCCAAAAGGAATCTGACAGCTTAGCATCCTGAAAGCATACATCTAACCCTCTCAACTAGATTATGTTCATCCTCTCTGCATAAACATTACACTGAGGAGTCTTTGGAGGAGTTTCTGATTGTTAATACCCGCTCTCTGCAAGATCTATCAAAGGAACAATAACTCACCACCATATCTGAAAGGGGATGCATTTTCAATGTCTTCCCTGTTTGTCTTCAAACCACGGCCTGAAAAACTCTTGAACACATCAAGACTTGATCATTGGAATTCAAAGGAAATACCCAGAGTTTGCGAGACTGATCATCAATTAAAAGTTACAAAAGTAAAGTGCACCACCATGAGATCTTACCTTGAAAGGACCACACAAATCAGAATGTACCAACTCCAGCAAATCCTGATTTTCTTGAATGCGGATGACTCTGAAAAGTAAACTCTTTTCTGTTTACCGGCGAAAGCAATGAACACATTCTTCAACTTTGCTTGTTTCACTCCAGAACGCAAATTTTCTTTAGCCAAACTATCAATCCCCATTCTAGATCATAATGACTCATCTTAATGCATAACTCTGATTGAGTATTCATTCTCCACCAAATTTACGAGTCTCTGGACTGGAGCCTGAAATACACATACAAGTTAGACAAAACTTGTCAACAAGGGCCAACAAACCATCAAACCTCTAGTAAGCTCCACTGGACAAACCCAAGTGTATGAACATAACCCTCATAATCAAGATATCCCACAGGAAATCAAATTAAAAGACGAACATATGGAGCATGCTTGACATATTGCGACGAGTTTGAACATTGTTAATCTTTCCAAACCAAACTGTCCCAATGCCAAGAAACTTCAACTTCATGATTAGTGCCCATTTTCAAACGTTTCCAAAATTACCTGGAGTATCAAGAAAAAAATAATTCCTTCTTTGGATGACTGAGAAAGTAGCCGAATCACAAAACCAGCTAGACGCATCACGAACAAGATTAATGACATTTGCATCACAAGAAACAAGCAGAGTATCATTAGCAACAACAACAACACATTTCACATCGCCTTCTCTCTTTTGTTGTTCTTCAGATCTCTCCTGTGATTGTTGTAACAATATTTCATGATATGCCCATTATTTGTCGGCATAGTCACATGTAATATTCTTGATTTAGACTTTGACGGATTATACTGTTAACTCTATCATTATGACCTCTGGACTTGTTTCTCCCTTATTTCAGTAACCAAAAATCGGAGAGTGTGAAAGTGAAAAGATGAGGCTTGAGTCTCTTCTCATTTCTTCGTTCAAGACACCACTCTTAGTAATTCCATGGTTAAAATACCACTGGAGCAGAATAAGTCAAAGAACCGAAAGAGTTTCACAAGAGTCGGACAGAGTATTAAGAAGCCAAAGTCCCTGTATCTCACTCATCAAAATTTACACCCATTCCGGACAGTTGGTCAAGAACACCATGAAAACATTAATATGGATCAGAAATAGGAGTGCCCTTTTATACCTGAATCATTATTATTTCAATAGGAACCAAACTTGTTGTTGCCAGTCTTCGAATAAATAAAGTGTCTCGAGCTTGTCCCACAAAACTTTTGGCATGGTCTACATTCACAATATGATTTCTAAACATTATCTAACACATTGTCAATATAGCCACAAACCTGGCAGATGCTCAAATTCCAGGATTCTTCATATTCAGAGTTTAGGCTATGACGCAAAAACAGGTAAATGCATCTTCTTTACAAATAGAAGATTCTTTCATCTTGCCTTCTAAACTTGATAGTTACTACCATTTTTTAAACACACCATTTTGCTCATATTTGCCTCCATCATCAAAACGACAATCAACAATAACCAATGCTCTGATACCACTTTGTTAGGATCGGAAGGAGAATAAGAGGTGTAAACGCGGAGGAAAGCTATGATCAAAAGCAAACCTCAAAAGCCACGGAGTAGAAGGACAACGAGAAATATACAAAAGACACAAAGATTTAACGTGGTTGGTCGGTTTCAATATAGACCTACTTCAACAAGGAGATGAGCAATCCACTATAAATATCGAGACGTACAAAATACAGGAGAGAAACAACCTCAACCATTCCCCTCGGAATACATGGGAGGTTCACACAGTGATAACGTATCGACTGTGACCCACAATTCTCCCCCTAAAACAAACCTCAAAGTCCTTAAGACTTACTTGTTGAATGCTTATTAAGTTAGAAGAAAGGCCTCTATTATAGAGTTCCTAAACCTTTTCCTACAGGAAAAGGATTAGTCAATCCAAAACCTTTTCCTACAAGGAAAACCTATTTATGGTAAGAAATTTAGGGCAAATAAAACCCAACAATAAGAACATGTCTTCTCTTTCAGATCAATAGAGAATAGTCTAAGATAGATGTCCTCAATCTTATAATGGAATCGATCAGATTAAGTAGCAATATATTCAGTCGATTTAGCATTATTTTTTTTATAGCTTCAACATGATTTTGGGCATATTTTCTGAAAGTACTCATCATTTTCTCGCTTTTTTTAAGTTTGGACATCATATAGATCCCTAATTGATCAATCATGTCCAAATTATACTGTCTGCAACATCACATTTTGGAAAAAAAGAAGAGAAGAAAAAAAAGATATTGAACAGTGACTTGATGCTTATAATAAAAACCATGATGGAGCTTTGAGGATCTATTTTTCACTATCTTTCAATGCTTGGAGAATTCAGATTCTGTAGTTTCCCTAGAGCTTACCAATGATATCCTTTGCAGTGCTTGCCCTCCAAAATCTTCAGGTGTTTGGAAAATTATTATGCGGATTGTGTCACAATTGTTTTTGCTGGCAACATCT
The DNA here is from genome assembly GCA_027704765.1 of Solanum habrochaites. Lineage (NCBI taxonomy): Eukaryota > Viridiplantae > Streptophyta > Magnoliopsida > Solanales > Solanaceae > Solanum > Solanum habrochaites. The sequence goes on along the minus strand of JAKWJA010002489.1, from coordinate 15,738,723 downwards.
TTATTACTCATTCAAATAATGGAATAAACTCTTGTGTCTATAATAAATGAAAGTCCGTGCAAAAGGATTTTGTGATATTCCTAGGTCCTCATAAAGAAGCTTTAGAAACCACTTTCATATTTCCTTTAGTTCACCTTCTACAATTGCGAATGCAATAGGGTATATGTTGTTGTTTCCATCAATGCTTATTGTTGTCAATAGTTGACTCCCCTTTTGGTGCATTTTCAAATGACACCCATCAACCCCTATTATTGGCGAAATCCGGCTAAAAAGCCCTGTTTGCAAGCTGCAAAACATATATAAAGTCAAAAAATATTTTTCTACCATTAACCATTGTTTTTGGATTTTCATCCAGCTTTAAAATACATGTAGTCCATGGATAACTCCTCCTTAGCTCAATGTAGTAATCCAATAACATATCAAATTGCTCTTATTTAGTTTCTGTAATTAGATCTAATGCCTTCCTCTTTTCTCTATACGCTTGGGTTCGAGTAATAGTACAATTATGAGTCCTCATCACATGAGTATGGAATTCTTTTACTCCCCGGTTTAAATTTATTCTGAATTCTTCTAAGTATTTCTATGCCAAAAATCCAGATTCAATAGTCTTGTTATCGCTTTGTTTGCCACAAGAATGGTCAGAGTCTATTGTCTAGATCTTGAAAGGTTCATCTTGATTAGACTTTGATGAAAATATGAACCATTTACAACTTGACACCTTACAAATGGCCCTCGACCTTGTACAATCCTCCTTAAACTCGATGTCTTTTTTGGAACACAGCATGTACTTCAACTCCCACTTGAATTCTTTGATGTTGCTGAAAAACATATTGGGTAAACTTAAATTTTGGATCCTCCAAATTCCTACTTTGATAAAAAAACAGTGGATCTAGATTTTCATCATCAGTATTTCCATGTAAACTCACTAATTCCTCATGTGATGTAGCACAATAATTTTCTTGAGTGTCATTCGGAAACATACCTAACATGTTTGAGGCAACTCCAACCTCCATCTTTTTTTTCTTTAACTTGATTTTCTCTGTTTCTACCACTAAGGCCAACCCATTCTACAGTAGAGTCAACGATTTTATAAAAACTCATATCATCTTATTCCAAGGAATAATCAGTCATTAAAATGATCACATTCTTCACATGTGGCATCACTCTCATCACTTTTGTCAGTTACATTCACATCTATCATTTTTCTCCGCATTGGTAGTGGGTTAGTCCCTAGGAATCAGCTACAACATAGTCCCACTGGTCCTCTTCGGTATGCCAACAAATATTTCAACTTCTACTACTTCAACACAATAGAGATCTAATCAGTTGTCAAAAAACTTATACTCATCTCAAAATAAGGCCAAAACTTGAACCAAAATTTCACCTTTCTATCATTGACTTTAAACTTTTTCATACACTGCCTCATCTAAATAATGGAATTTTCATTTCCATGTTCTTTAACATAGTTCATCGTTGGCTCAAACACCCACCAACCTTATAGTGTAATTTAATGGTGTACATATATTAATCTTTGCCTTCATCCATCGCATAAAGTAAAGTAGAATCTATTAGTGTTATAGCAATAAACATCTCCAATAGGAAATGTAAATCATAGAAATCCAACACATAAATATGTAACCAATAATGAAAATCTAATTTTTTTTTGAATTTGAATTATGCAAACTACAATTCTTAAAAATTGACTTATATGTATCATAGTGTATGATTACTTCACATTTAATTGCGTGCAAATTCTGGAATTTTCAAAATATGCTTATTTGGTATTCTATAAAGTGAAGAACGGACAAACACAAATGTAATGTCATATAAATTTGAATATGCAGACACATTCTAAGAATTATACATAACTCTTGTAAAAATATTGATAGTTATTCTTTATGTAAAAATATTAGTTGCGTTATGTACTCAATTTTAAAAAGATTTATATACCATCAATGATTTCGGGCTATAAATAATTAATTGAGTACTACATGTCGGTTCTGTGCGTGAATTGTCGACAGGTAGAAGTTCTTGCTTTCGGAATTTCATTGTGAAAATTAATAAATTGTGTTTCCCTTCAATAGTATACTGAGTTGTTCCGGTTGCAGGAGGACTGGATTGTATTCTCGGTAAAATGGGGGGAAGGCAATAAAGAGAAAAATGTGTTCATTCAACAAATGAAACACGGAGTAGTGTATGAGAGGATTGAAATCCACATTCAAATTAAAGAAGGCGGTAGGGAAGAGATATGGTTGTGTATAAGAAAGGATGTTACGGGAGAAGTTATAAACTTGTTCTAGCTTTAGGTTTGTTCTCTATATAGAAGTGTTTTCTGTTGTAATACCAAAATTACGCTTGACAACAATAATTGATCTGTTTAAATTAACATTCACTGTTAGTAGGATTGGAATCATTTATTTTAATTAATTAAAAGTTAAGTATAATTAGTGAGATATTATAGGGACCAAAAACAACATAAGACAATAACAGAGGGAACCAAACAACTATTTTCTCTTTTATATATAATACTTGAACTTTGGAAGACGACAAGAATTATTTTTTGTCTATACTGTTATTTTGGGATAATTAGGAATATTTTGATCATCTAAATATTGGTATTAATTTGAATTATGTTATTTTAATTTAGCTTGATTTTTGTAGCACACGTGATTTTTCCATAAATACATGAAAAAATACAAAAAGAGAATTTAACACTTGACGCACTAACTCTGCTGATTTTCTTTTTCTCTAACATATATATAACCAAACTAATTGTTTCAAGACAATGCAAATTACTTGTTTAATTGTTTTACCTCCAACTAATATAAAGTCCTACTCACACTATAATATATACACTAAATGTTTATCTATGGAGAAAAAACAAAAAAATTGTATCTACGAGTCTCTTAATCAAAATTAAAAGCAAAACCTCAGCATGATTACTCCAAAGGATAGCAAACATCTCTTATAGTAATAAAAAAACAAGAAGTTAACTAATATTCCATAATTTTATGATTAGAGGATGACTTAAATTCGAGTGTACTTTTAGAGCTTGTTTGGATTGACTTTTCAATTCTGTTTTATAAGCCAAAAGTCACAAGTTAGAAGTACTAACTTGTGGCTTATTTTTAGCATTTTAGCCAAAAAGTTAGTATTAACGGCTTATTTTTAACATTAGCTTAAAAAACTAGGTGCTTATTAAGCACTCTTTTTTTTACTTATTCATGCACAACAAAGTGGTTAAAGGTTATTTTAGCTTAAAACACTTAAAATAAGCTAATTCAATTACAATAGCGAGATAAAAGAGTGAAAAGTCAGATAAGAGGGAAGCAAAAGCGCAGGATTTGTTAATGTATCCAGATACATATGAATCCACTTGGATAGACTGTATCTAAACAAAATACACCTTATTTTGGAGTTCATGTATCCCGAGATACATGTGACACACTATAATATGGTAAAATTCATTTTTAATTTTATTGCAACATAGTATGATCTAAGTAATTAGCTATAGACAGGTTGAAAAAAATTTTTTTTGGGTGGTTTATCCTTAAATAAATATGTTTAGCCATGGAATGACTTGATTCGGCTTCAATCAAGCCATCAAAGATCAAAGTTTTTTTTTTATATGGACATTGCCTTATGAGCCTCACTTTTAAATGGACTTGAAAACATTATATCATAACCTACCATAAACGGATTGGGTCTTTGAACCGACTTCTTGGTCATTTTGGACGGCTCTATAATAACTAAATTAGTGTCTAAAAAAGAAATGAACAAAAAGTGGTGGTGCTGGAAAGTGGAGGGACAAGAAACCACATATATGTCCCATTTATGGGGCACTAACTAGGGGTCTGCCAAAATCGAAACGATAGATTACACCAAATGATAAAGTATTATCGATGGTTGTATTGGGGTTATTGGGTTAAAACGATTTGTAAAAAAACTTAGTTTAATTATTAGTTTAAGATTTATTTTTAACTATTGGGCTATTGGGTACAACAATGACCCATTAGACTAGTAATTTTACTACTTTTACTGTACAAAAATGTTAATATTAATTTCAATACTTACTAGGTTACTATATTTTCCTATAACCTTCAATTACACTTTACAATTACTTTGACTTCACAATTTCACATTATACAAAATATTAAAATCTAATGTAAGGACCTCATTTTTCTTAATTTCTCTTTGTTATACACTTGTATAGTTCTTTTCATGTTAGTTATTATTGTTTCTATCTTATGAGCATTTGTAAAATTATATTAATATTTTTTCACATCAAATTTATTAGAAGAGTTGTATAACTATTGATAAGTATTTATTATGGGTTAATCGAATCGAAAATAAGATCAAAACCATCAAAAAAAATATCTTATTGGATTAAGATTAAATGACACCACCACCCCGTAACTACTAACAATTTCAAAACCCATAGTACTAACATATCAAACCTGATTGGAGAACACTTCAACACTAAAAGAATTGATACCTTAACTACTAACAATATCAAGCCACTATTTACTAAATATAAACCTGATTGGAGAAAATTCAACAAGTCGAATTGACACACACCGATAGGCGTTGTGAAGCGGGAGGGTTTGGTCAGGAATCGTGTTGCAAATCTCAGCTCCACTCACGCGTTTGGCAAGTGCACTTTGGCTTTAGTTTTAAACACTATGTTTTTTTTTTGGGAATTTCCGTTGTGGTGACAAAGACGCCACTTAAGTGATTTGTCTTACATTATTGAATGAAAGCTATTTAATAAAAATTTTTCTTTGGAGATATTATTATAGACATTATAGCTAAAACTAGATGAATTGTATCTTGCAATTCCACGGGACCCACCCAACAACCCCTTCTTGATAGCATGTTTCAAATGATTTTGGTTGTGCATTTTATAAAAGCGTTATTTGCATATCAAGTCACTAAAAATAAAATAGAGTGTGCTTGCAATTTCACTTTTCCAATTGATAAGCAAAGCTCTTAAAGGGCAAGTTCTATTCCAGATAAGGGTTCATTAAAGGACTACCTATCAATAATAATATGTCGACAAGGTAATAACGGATCATATTGAACTCCTCCGGCTTTGACGCACTTTTAAGAATGACCAATTACTTTTGAATGAAGAAACTTTTTCTTCAACAACTACGGTAACCAATCAGATATGGAGAATGAAATCTTCAAACAAAAGTAACATATTTTCAGTAAACATGATTAAAAATGCCAACAAGATTTGATAACTCAAATACATCAATATTGCAAACATGGTCACTATAGTTGGTGCCCAGTTAGTATTGATTCTCCGCTTATTTGAGCTTCTCCTCTCAACCAGATGGAAGCAAAAAGAAGGCCCCACAATTTGACACTAAAACCACCTCATGCTACTTCAACGTTATTGATATACATCTCTAAGGCACCATATGGTATTCGAGTTTTCTCTCAAAACAAAATGGAGGGGAGGAGGCAAAAAGTTAGTTCAATAAACCCCCAATTTGTGCCACTTATAAACACATCCTGCTTAACTTCCAACATTATGAATTAAATTCTCTAAGGAACCCAAATGGTTATTCGAGTTTTTCCTCTCAACACAAAAATGGAGAAGAGAGAGTTGCAATTAAACACCAATGTGACATCAACCAGGTAATATATCTCGAATAAACCATATTCTCTAAACTGGACCCCAAAGGACTTCATTCTAACAATGAAATAGAAACCGTCATGCGGCGTATGGAAAAGCTCTCCCTCTTCACTAGTGTTATGCTACGTTCATGTCAATATCTACATAAGAAAATGTCACACAATAAGGAGTGAAAATAAAGAAAATACAACAGATCTAACATGTATAATTTTCTCTCTTTTAGAAAACGACAAGAAGAATGTAGTCCATTGCATGGTCGGCTCAACGATGTCATCAGGTGGCATCACATAATACAGATTTAACCATCTATTAGCCCATTCTAAGGCATGTAAAAGAAAAAAAAAAAACTTGGAAATTAACTCAATCGATATGAATCTTAAAATATAGTCAGTAAGTCTTAAGCATATTAGTAAACAAAAATGGGCTTTACGGAAACATTTTGGAAACAGGAGGAATATCACAATTCAGACTATGTGGAAAAATAAAACACACTTAGTCCTTGTATAGGTACATATGCATTAGAGAGAAGATGGATGAAAAGTGGAAAAAGCTGGTTGCTGGTAGTACTTTAATATTACTTGACTAAGGTAAGGAATTTCTCAGTTGGATACGTTCCAAATTAGAAAGACATAAGTAATGGAGCAATATATTGGCATTATAATATATAGGGAAAATGATACGAAAACCTGGACCGCAGGAGGAAATACCAATTTAAATGTTTGTTCCTAAGTTCTACAACTGATTAATCAAGTACCCACCCAATTGAACAGGAAATGTAGCTTGAATTGAGTTTTTATATATAGGAATTCCAATTTTCTGGAACCATAAATAGTTCTAAACTTTCGCAAGAAATCCTTTTTTCAATATCTGTAAAGAGTTTCTGTAACATTCCAGAAAAATCATATGTCTAATGAAGAGCCCAATAAGTCCGTTAGAATTGCGGCCATTGGGGTTACCAATAGGGCATCCCAATGCCAAATATTGGTGGTTGGTGAGACTTGTAATGGAAATAGTAATAGAATATTACTAAAGGGGTGTTAGCCAATTTCTATGTATGCACAAGTCATTAAAATAACAATATCCTTCATAATATTTTTTGGTTTTTTTCCCACATTGGATTATTAATTATCCTAATGGCCCCAATATTGAGAAATATTGCGCAAGTATAGTTTTAAAAAAATGGCTAGGTGTGGTGCCAACTTCTATATATATACCCAAATAAGTATAATATTTAATCCAAGCTTTCTTAGAAAATGTACTCTGCAAGGGAAGACCCTGAAGCTTAAAAAAAGATTTTCTCATGCAACACATTAGGTTACTAGGATCCAAATGTCAAGCTTAATACCCTAGTACATGACAATTAAAATGATAATGTAAAATTAAGCAGTTACCCAGGACATAGTGATGGTCCTTGGGACACAATAAGCAAAATTCCAAAATAGGACATCACAATAGGTAGTTAGGAAAAGTACTGTGGGTTTTATTTTGCCCGGCAGTTCTGACCATAAATTAGTTTCCTTTTAGGAAAAAGATTGGATTGACTACTCCTTTTTATGGTAGGAAAAAGGTTGTAGAATTCTATAAAATAGAGGAATGTTCCTTCTAACTTAATCAGCATTCCAACAATGTAGTTTAAGACCTTTGAGAGTTTTGGGTTAAGGGGGAGACAGAACTTAGGGTCAGAAGCTTGATTATGTTATAAAATTGTGTGAACCTCACCATGTATTCGAGAGTGATTGGCTGAGGTTTTTTCCCTAGTGTATTTTTTTTACTTCTCATATTATAAGTGGTTGGTCTGATCTCCTTTGTGGGACGTAGGTCGATGACCGAACCCACATTAAATCTTTGTCTTCTTTTGGTTATATTTTCAGTTTCTTTTACTCGGGTCTTTTGAGGTTTTCTTTGCTAGCTCCGCATTTAGGACCTGCATTTCCTGGCTCCCTAACAAGTGTAGCAGATCCAGATCAATGAAGGAGTCAGGCATTAGTGGGTTCGATAACAATGACTTTGCGAAAACCAGGTTAGAAAAGGTGTTCATTTGGCGGGTTTGTAGGGGGTCGTAGTTCTAAGACCGCAACCTTTTGACGTAATGGGGACGATTTTGTTGAGAAATTGTTTCAGAGAGGTTCTCTTTTGTGTGAGCATAAATTTTGCCAAAGGATATTTGGAGAGGAGAAACCAGTTGTTAAAGATTAAGTGAAGAAGGTGGACAAATTATTTGTTAGAAATTCAGGCCAAGGGGGAGATTTGGTGGGTTTTATTTGCCCTAATTTATTTACCCTAAACAGGTTTTTCATTTTAGGAAAGGTTTGGATTGTACTAATCCTTTTTATGGTAGGAAAAGGTTTTAAAATTCTATAATAGAGGGAATGTTCCTTCTAACTTACATCAACATTCACAATATAGTTTTGAGGAGTTGAGGAGTTTTGGTTAGGGGAGGAATTAGGGGTCACAAGCTTGATATGTTATCACTTGTGTGAAAACATCCCAAGTATTCAGAGTGATTGTTTGAGTTTGTTTTCCTCTGTCTTTCGTACTTCTCATATTTAAAGGGGATTATCATCTCCTTTGGGACGTAAGGTCGATCACGAACCAAAACGTTAAATCGTTGTGGTTTCTTTTGGTTTAGTCTCGTGTCTTCTTACTCGTGGTCTTTTAAGGTTTCTTTGCTAGCTTCCACTTTTAGATCTGCTTATTTCCAGTCCTTAACAAGTTTTACAACCAAAACCCATGTGCAAGATATGGTAAAAGCATGTTGGGAATTGGCCAAAAGGAGGGCACCACCCTAAACCGAATTCGGAGGGCGGAAGTGAAGGGTGAGAAAAACGGGGGTCTCGAAGATGGACGCCGAAAAGGGGTGGAGCGATGAGGGCGAGAAAGAAGTGGAGCGAGCACGGCGAACCGGAGTCGCCCGACACGCAGGCCTTTAACTCAGTTAGCTATCTTGATAGGACATACACCTACTTACATGGTGAAATACCGTGCTAATATTACTCTCACATAATTTAGCCTGCTGGTAAAAGGGGGGGTGACCTTACACCAAAATTTCACAGTTAGGGCATACTATGGAATTATTTGCTCTACTCCTTGTGGCTGCGTACAAAGAACAAGGCGGCTCCCCCTTCTTACTTTGCGGAAGATCACGGGAAAGCTACCCATGAGAGATTATCTTGCGTTCCCTCTGGAAAAAACATTTAATCCACACACCCGTCTTCCTTGCCTCCTCCTCTAGTTACATCTAGATACTAATCATTTTAGTAGACAAGCAATTTTGAGTCTTTAGAGTGTGCTAAAGTATCATTTTGAAGTGTCTTGGGGTATACGGGTTTATACTAATTCTCGTCCTTCCTCTCTCCCCCCCTTCTTACTCCTTTTCACCAGTTTCTTCCTTTTTAACAATACGGTGATGGAGTTGGGGAAGACCGCAAGGGAGGAAGGGAAGCGAAGAGAGACCGAGCAACGCGAAAGGAAGGGATAGGTGAGAAGTGTGTGATGTGGTTGTGATCATCTGGCTTGGTATGGGGTGCGGCGAGGCGTGGCGTAGTTTGGACGGTGAGGGAGCGATCGAGGGAAACACAGAAATCAGCACAATAATATAAATGGAATTCCGTGCGCCAACCTCCTCCGATTTTAGATGGGATCTCAACCACCCGATTGCACCCGCTTTCCTTATGTCCACTCAAGCCTCTCGAACCGAACATCCAAGCAATTTCCTTACTAATCAATAAATATCCCTCCGACTCTTCTCCACCTCTTAATTATCGCGCTTTTCCAAAACTGCTCCTCCCTAGCTCGTCTGTATCATTCTTCTTGTCACGGGACCTCCCTCCTCTCACTTCTTTCCCGCCGCTCTTTCTGCCCAGCGTCCACTCCTCTTTAGAACACTAACTATACCACCCTTCCCATGCCCCTCTTCCACCCCAGCCCCGGAAACCCGGGACCACAATTTTATGCCACCCGCTTACCTCTCCTAACCCGGGCATCTTCCTTCGCGCGTTCTTGGCAGTACTCCTCCTGTATCGTTACTTCCTCCCTGTTACGTCGATGGATCAACAAAAGATATAGTGGGCGATGGGGACCGGGTACCGGGGACCGATTAAAGATCGCCAGGTTTCGAGGCCGGACGCAGCGAAGGAAGTGGAGAAAGCTGGAAGGAAGGTTGAGTACTTCTATCACAAGCCCATGGTTGCCCCCCCTTTTCATAGACCCGTCCACCCGCGACAATATCTCGTAGCACTAGGAAACTGTAATTCCAGACTCTATAAAATATACAGATTGCGAAAAGGGACCTCCTTTTTCTTTCATTTTCTCCGACCCCTTCTACCTGTGATTTGCCATCTTCTCTGTACGATCTTGTACTGGTGGAAGAAAACACATAACGGATACGCATTCTCCAATATCCTACCCTCTATCCGGCGAATCACTCCTCCTAATTTTTCTCCGTTTAAACCTAGTCTTTCCTTCCTTTCTTATTTGCCCCGTCGCCTCCCTATCACCTTCCTATAACCTATGTCTTGTTCCCCGAGGTAGAATCATGCTTCACTTCCTCCTTTACACGCCTTACATTTTAATGTCAGCCCGCCACCGCATCACCGCCATCGAGAAACCCAATGGTCTCTTACGCCCCATACCCCTATAGCTGCCTCGTCCCATCCTAGATGCCTTGACGGGCTTGCTCCTACCCTTTGTAAGTTGTCCCCCTTATGCCTGTGCAGATTTTTTTTGTCCTTTCTCTTCCTTGGCCCTTCTATCGGGTTTGAACCACAGTATTTTTCCTCCTTTTTTCTTGCCCCTTTCCCCTCTCTGTCCTGTTTCTTTTTATATCTTAAGTCGCTTTGGTCCTAATATTGATACCCCTCTCGGTCCCGCTTGTACATCTGCGTTTTCCTTACCTCGCTACCAGTAAAACTCCCCTTAATGGAACTTAGTTCGAATATAGATCGCATTATACACAATACTTATTTACATCGTCATTAACCCCCCCTGGATCATCAGTGCGAACAGCCTTGATAACTATTTGCTGTCCTGCCACATTTAGTCTTCTTCTCTTTTCCTTTTTTGCTTACCCCACTCCTATCCACCAATTACTTATGCCCTGGCTCATGTCTTCCCCGAACGTGATGATAACTTCCGCCTTTCCCTTCCGCTCTATCGCTCAAGACCAACAGTCTTACACATTAAAACCCCAAAGCGGTCATAATCGGAACAGATAAAATCCCCACCCGAGTACAATCCCATCGTACCTAATATCACCTCCTCGACATTTCTCCCCCATCAAATATCAGCGAGTCTACATGAAACACCTAAGCAGCATGCTGAAGGGTGACTGAACCCCGAAGTAACCCCTTATAACAGCTTACACCCCACATCCCGCTCATGACCTTCCGATATCCACGTCCTTGCTCTCAAAAGCCTCACGGGCTTATAATCGTCAAGCCAAGTGTGATTTTCCCACTCTAGCTATGTAGTTGGGACTTTCAACTTCCTAAGTTGTAGCTACCAATTTGCCATATCTTTGCTTTTGTTCCTTTCAACAGGGGATAGGGTTCCAACTCTTAAAACCTCACTTCGGAGCGAAACTTCCGCTATCACGGATTGATTATCTGGAAAGTAACTTTTAAGCCCTCCCTTATGCTACGTCGAAAACTAGCATCACATGATTCCCTCGTCAGGAAAAATTGTCTCAGCGCCACGAACCCCGTTCATCGTAGGACAAACTTCAGTAGTGTGTTTTTTCCATAGTTCTAGGTCAATCTCCTAGGCGATGGGGCGTTTAGTAATTAATTTATTTATTTCATGTAATAAGCTTATTAAGCCTTAGTCGAATGATTCAAGATCAGGTTCCTTAAACCTTAAAACTTCACGATATAAAACTCATAACCAAAAGGCGGATCGAAACAATACGCATGCGTACGAAGGAAAAATAGAACAAACATTGAATCTCTTAGGCGATTTCAAGGCTTTCTTCAAGGTTCGTACAGGTGGTTCTTCTAGATTAATTCTACATAAGGTAGGGGTTTCTCTCTGGAATTATGTATCCAAGGAGAACTTTCTTTCCAAACAATTCAAGACTTTAAACTAGGGTGGTTCCCGTATTTTCGTGGGAACTCCATGTCCTTATGATCCTTTTGACGAATTCAATAGTGCATAGGTTAGCGATCATGTTGTTGGTATATGTGGTGTTGGTTGATCTTTAGTTTAATGTTCTTGAATAATGAATGTCAAATTAACGGATGAACGTATAAATCATACGAAGTAAAAAAATGGTAATAATGTGAAATTAAGATATTGAGATGTGCGAGTCCACGTATGTAATTATTAAGCGTTGATGTGGTTTGTACGAATTGTTGTCTTGAGTTAGTGTGACGTTGTTAAGTTGAATAAAGTCACAAAATGTGAATATGAGTTGTCCAAGAGGTTTCAAAAAACATTTATCACTAAAGTCATTAAACTAAGATTGGCTTGAAAACATTCTATGAAAATCATATTCTGACATGAATTGTCTATCTTATGACAACAAATTGGCTAAAACCAACTTTATTCAAAAATAGTATGCAGCAAATGCTATGAGTTTAGAAATGATGACTGATTGGCTAATGGTTTCATACATATTCAATTAACTATGAACATACGAAAATTGACTTTTCCAAACAAAAAGGTAGGTAGTTTAAATCCCAAATGTGGGCTAACATATTAATCATAGGTTCAGTATTGTGTTTAGTAAGAGTATAAAAGTATAAAGTATAGTATCATGCACTTCTAAAGTACTCAATGAAATCCATAACCAAGGGCATGTTTTTTCATTCTTGGACAACTCCCACATGGCTATACAAGAATGAACTAGAAACATGTCACAACTCATTTGAAAGAAGTTCTCATCGTCCAGAAAGTGAGTAATTGAAGCAGCTACTACACTAAAGTAAAGAAGAAAAGAACGTTGAGTTATACATAATTAAAGAATCTAAATTAAGTAAGTGGACCAGAATGGGGTGAGAAATTAAAAGTGAGGACAAGTCTTACCTCACACCTAGTTAATATGTTAAAAAATATACTCACAAATGAAAGGTGTTAGAAAGTGGATTACTAGTCTAATTAACAATCTAAGGATGGATATGTAAGCGCAATTCACATTCATCAATGTAAAGTAAGATGATACGTAAGGACAATTCACATCATCAAGGTAGAGTAAGGATGCATATGTAAGGGACAATTCACATTTCATTAATGTTAAAGTAAGGATGATAAGTTATCGAAAGGAGGAAGTAAATCTTCAATATGAAGCAAGATTAAATGCTTGAGTCAACTCTAAAAGATTAAAGAAGATATGAAAGTCGGACATAGCACTATAGGGACTAGTTATTAGCATGTTCTGGTTGTGTAAGTCTCCATACGATGAGGCTACCAAACGCGGTGGATACGTAGTCTCATTAAGTCACTAGTCTCTAAATATGTCTGTCAAAACATAGCGAACAGAAGTGGTTCTCAACCTAAGCGAGGCATAGGATGTACGGTTTCACCTGGCCGGTAATTTCCACCGCTTATCGGTGTGGGACAGGGACACCTGATTTAATATGACTTCAAATGATCTACGTTGTGTAATGCTCACGATATGGTATTGGTCACTAAGTCGCGAAGCCACCCTTTTCGGTGTGCAGTGAAACGCTTGAGATGGATTCGCGTTTGCCTGGGATCACCCCGTTTAGTTGGGGGAAGGACACCGGATTTCGATGAGTACTCACATGGTCTAAGATTCCATTTTAACCGGCTGAATTCACTTTTTCATGTTGGGGGACACTGGGAGTCTGTTAACTCGCAATTGATCTATTCCTAATGATGTCACTATGAAGTGAGAATTTTTTGGGGGGGGGGATGGGGGGGGGGGGATGATGATGGAACGTATGTTTCAAAAGTGAGCAATAATGAAGAGGCTTCAGAATGTCAAGTATCAATATCACACTCATTTGACAGTTTAAGCACATACGGGACAACCAAATTAAGATTGCTTATAAGGCTTCTTATGATACCAATAACGGAAAGTAGAAAGCAAGTTAAATAAGTACCTCAAACTTCCCTAAGATGAAAGTAATTCAATAGATGGCATTGCCAATAGAGAATGGCCTGATGAAAATGTTAATGAATACATATAGTAAAGAAAAGGACTCATTATAAGCTAGGGAAAGATCATTCCTAGTCTTTGGGATTAAGTACATCAATCATTTGTGGGTTATGGGGAACTACCCATTGAATCATTGCACTGGTAAGTAAAAGATAGACTAAGAAAGAATTATTGAAACTACACACGAAGAAGAAGAAGAAAAAGATGAAAAAAAACTAAGTAGTATAGAGAGGGGAGCTTCAGCTCTCTGTTAGGAAGAGTAATTTTTCACTCTTCGCCCGATGCTGGTTTCAAAATTATGTTGATTATCCTAATGTCTGGTAATCCATATATAAAATGAGTTGTGTGATTTGAATGCATTAAAATACATCAATTCACACCACCAATTCAAACTTATGGATAATGCCTAGACTTTCCCGAAGATGTCCCATGTTGATTTTAGAAGAGCTTTCATTGATCACGATGCTTTATGTGGGGTCAGACCCGTTATATACATAGTATTAAGGGGTGTACTAACTATACAATTATATTTTATAGGTGGTAGGTCAGAGAGAGATTAAGACTATTACAAACGGTTTGGACCATAAGCGTACTCCAATCATTTGGTTAGGTCCTCTGATTTCGAGGCTTTGCTACAAGTTTTAGTCTTAGCCTTAGTTTTAAAATCTAGTGGATGTTGTCCCTAGTGTTTTTTTTCGTATTTTGTTTTTAAGCTTTGTAAAAGGTCCTGCTGGTTGGCAAAAAACTAGTTTGATATATCATCTTCCCAATTTCGAAGGGATTCTTATGACTGTGATGGTTGTTTCATTTACGTTGAGCTTTAGTATATAGATGCAATTAAGTATTAATTATATGACAGTCTAGTTAAACTTCATACTGATAAAAAGTTTAATTCCGCTAAAATTAAACCATATGATGGAATGTGATGAAGCAAGAAGAATTCTGGTCTTCCAAAACCTCTAAGAGGTCAACAACGGTGGCTGTTTGCTATTTGAATTCCAGGAATCAGGGTCGGGAAAAACTTTGGATCATAGCATAAGATTAAATGACCTAGCAACTAAAGCTCAAACACAACCACCTTACGTAGTTTATGACTGATGCATGCGAAGTGTCCCCACAATCATGAATTCGAGGGACTACTGATGATAGGAAAAGCTTCCCTTCTTTTACTTCTTATCATATATCCAGAGCTTTGAAACTGTGTAATTAATGTATCATAATTCATTCTTGTGGTGAAGTACGCCCCTAGAAGAATACACACAAGAATAAGGATAGCCAAGGGGTTCTAACCGCTTAGACTCAAGATGCTAGCCTTCTCAAGAAGGGCCATAATAGAATGCCCAACTACGTGGACGAAAAGACGCTGCGGTGAGTATGTGAATGTTAGGAAAGAAAGGTGAAGCATGGGTTAAGTATAAAATTCCTGCTGTATGAGTATTTGATGAGGAGTAAGAAGGGCTATGTTGGATGCATACCAACTCAAGAATATAGATTATACATGGATTTTCTTCATAAGTTGGTATGCTAAATAGACTATGGAAAAGAGGGTAGTAGGCTTCAGTTTCCGTAAGTTGTGTAAAATGAGAAGAGTGTGGTTCAATCAAACAGGTAAAGAATTTCCAATCTTAAAGCTCATAAGATCACTTCGTAGGATTATAAAAGAATTTACAACAAGATAGTTCTTCCATAACTCTTGTGTCCGTAAGAAATATGGGGTTTGGTAAGAAGGGACATTGAGTTTGAGATATTAGGTATTATGAGGATCTCACAGAAAAATAGAAAATAGGTAAAATTACCAAATGACTTTGCTTCTGTTCATCCAGTGTTTCACGTTTGGATGCTTTAGAAGTGTCTAGGCGATCCAAATCTATCCTACCCGTCGAGGGGTAAGGAGTCGATGGGAATCTTTCCTTATGAAGAGGTTCCCGTTGAAGTTTTAGATCATCAAGTGAAGCGACTGACGAATAAGAAGATTTTCACCGTGAAGGTGTTATGGATGAACCACCTTGTTGAGGAGGCAAGATGGGAGGCCGAGGCCGATATGAGATTCTGCTTACCCTTACTGTTCAGTTCTTGAGGTTGAGATAACTCTTCCCTGAGTGGTTTTTTAATTAGAAGAAAACAACATTGTTTTAGTACATTAGTCGCTCTTGTTTAGTAAGGTCCATAATCGTTATGTATATAATTTCACTATATGGGTTAAAATGGAATTCATATTTGCATCATGTGTATTTTTGTATATCGTAGCATTGATTGTTGTGTTCGCATGAGTTGTAAGTGCATTTATTCAAGTGTGGTTGAGAAGGAAGGTTATCAAATCTCAAATATGAAAACTTACATAAGCTTGAAGATACATCATCAAATAGGTGGGATGATATTCATAAAGGAGAACAAAGAGAAATTTTTTAAGCATGATGCAGTAACTTTCGAAAATCACCCCATTGGTTTAAATGATGAGTAAGTGTATTTGTGGACGAATGTTCCTAAGGGGGGGGGGATAATGTAACATTCCAGAAAATCATATGTCTAATGAAGAGCTCACTCAGTCCGTTAGAATGCGTATTGGGGTCATTAGGCATCCCAATGCCAAATAGTGAGAAATATTGGGGCATATATAGAAGTGAATATTTTGATCTAAGAAGGGGTTAGACCCCATTTCTATGTAGAACAAGTTATATTAAACAAAGAATATCCTATCATATATAATCACATTGATTTAATAGTATCTGAATGCCCCCATATTGATAAATAGTGGCATAGTATAGAAAAAATGGCTAAGGGGTGTTTGTTAGCAATTTTCCTATATACATACCCAAATAAGCATAATATAATCCAGCTTTCTTAGAAATGTAACGGCAGGAAGACCCTAAGTAAAAAATTAGATGTCAATGCAAAACAGTAATAGGTATCCAGGTGTCATCCTTAGTATCATAGTACATGACCAATTTAAAATGCTCATGTAAATTAAACAGTGCCCAAGGACCATAGTGAGTGGTCCTTGGGACAATAAGAAAATTTCAAAATAAACACATCAATATAGTTAGGTAGGAGATTACAATTAACCCATGTGGAAAGAACATTGGCCAAAGCATGTGGGGGAACGGCAATAGGAGGGGACCACCCCTACACTGAATTCGATTAGAGTAGTTAAGGGGAAGCATGTATGGATGGTCCTCCATGTGGGGCCTAAGCTCTCTAACTAATTCTAGAACTCTAAAACTTACTGTCCTAAATAGCTAAATAACCTAAGTACCCAAAACATAAATAAACTAATTAGGTGTAACCCGACAACTAAGAATAATGGCCGTGCACTACCTAGTTAAATAGTTAAAGAGACAACTTAGTACCTAACCTAGGATGGTCCAAAAGGTTGTTATGGGTACCTAACAACTTAGGGATACTTTATTAATTATCCTAGGATTACTTAATTAATTATTTATAAACTTATTTATTAAGTGAATGGAGGCAAAACGGCATTACAAATTCAATTTCAGATTTCGGATTAAGACAAGCAAAAAATAACCTAGTAGCTAACTAGGGACTTGTCTCAAAAAAATTGTTTATGGTCCAATAACTTAGGGATAGTTTATAAGATACTAGGATACTTGAGTAATCAACTTAAAAAAATTATTTAATTAATTAATTAAAGGGGAAAACCCGAAATGCACAATAGCATTCCCGGATTTGGTTAAACGACAAGGAAAAGACAACTATACCTAACCTAGGATGGTCAAAAGGATGAGTTATGAGTTTTATAACGAACTTATGGGCTAATTAGTAATGTACCTAGGTCACTTAATTTATTAAATTAGTCATTTAATTAATTAAATAAAATGGGTCAAAATGAAATTCTTACACTAACCTAGTAGAACTTAAGAAACATCCTAGTACTTAACCTAGGATGGTCCAAAAGGGTCAATTACAGCTCCAATGACTTAGGGGTACTTTATTAATTATCCTAGGTACCTTTATTGATTAAATTGACCATTTAATTAATTAATTTAAAGGTTCAAAACGAAATTTTTAGGAAAAAATTCAGATTTGACTAAGTATTGTGTTTTCCTAGTTCTAGTCAGTCTAGGAGGGATTTTTTAGTAATTAATAAATTATTTAATTAACTTATTTTATACATAGTTGAATGAGTCAATATATTTCTTAACTAAAAACTCATGATCAAACTCATAGAAAATGCGACGCCAAAAAAGTAAGCAATCGAACGAACAAAAAAGACAGAAAATTCCATTGATGCTATTAGGCGATTTCAAGGCTTCCTTGCAACGTTTCGTCAGGTTGGTTATTTGTAGATTAAATTCTACATAAGTTATGAGGTTACTCTCCTTGAATTCGTTCTCCAAGAGAAAAAAATTTCAACGATTCAAAATATCTTGAAAATTAGGGGTATTCTCATGTTCTCGTCGAACTGTCTTGGCCCTAGATCTCTTTCGATTTAAATTTTGAATGGTTAGGGATCTCATGGTTGTTGGTATGTTGGTGCTGGATAAGCTTTGTGTAATGTTATTGAATAATGTAGAATTAACCTATGAACTTATAATCGTACGAAGGAAACGGTAAGAAAGTGTTGTGGTTGTACGAAGTGACGTTGCTTGAAGATGCTAAATTCATAAAATGTTAATATAATAATGATGCCAGATAGGTTTAAAAAAACGTTATCCTTAAAGCCATAACTAAGATTGACTTAAAAGACATCTATGAAATCATATCTGAATGAATTGCCTATCTTTTATGCCAACAAATTGGCGAACATTACTTTATAAAAAAATCGCCTTGCTATTATGAGTTGATGTGAAATGATTGAAACTATTGGAGAAAATGGTTCATACATATTCAATTTCAAAATATGGAACATACGTAAATTGATTATGCCAACAAAATGGTTATGTAGTTTAATCTCCCAAATGTTGAGTCATATACTAATCATATTGTCAATCTTGTGTATAAGAGTATCAAGTATATTATAAGCCACTTATTAAAGTAACTCAATGAATATAACCAAGGAACAGTCATTCATTGGGAACAACTCCCAACACATGCTATCAAGAATGAACTAAAAACAGGTACAACTCATTGAAAGAGTGCTCATCGTACAGAAGAAAAAGATGAAATGAAGCTACTACACTAAGTAAAGAAGTAAACGTTAATTATAAACTAATTAAAGGGTTTGTAGGATTAAGAAAGTGACCAGAATGGGGTGTTAAAAAAAAATGAGACAAGTCTTATTCACACATAAGTTAATATGTTAAAACGATCTCACAAATGAAGGTGTTAGAATTAGAAAAGTATGATACTGTCTCCTTAAACACCTAAGGATTGATATGAAAGGAAAATTCACATTCATTCAAGTAAAGAAGGATGATATGTATGGAAATTCCACATTAATAAATGTAAAGTAAGGATGATTTTTTATAAGAATATTCACATTTCATTAATGAAAGTCAGGATGACAAGTTATCGAAAGGAGTAAGTAAATCTCAATCTTGAATAAGCTTAAAATGCTTTGAGTCAACTCTAAAGAGAGTTCAATAAGATAATGAAAGTGAAACATAGCACTGAATAGACAGTTATGGAGCATGTCATTGCAGTGTAAGTCTCATGCGACGAGGGCTACCATCTAGGTGGATTAAGTTAGTCTCATTCAGTTCCCTAGTCTTCGAACTATGTATGGTTCAAAACACTAAAACTGCTAGTGGTTTCCACATAGAGGAGATAGGCATGTACGGTTTCACCTTGGCCGAGTGATTCCACCCCTTTTGGTGATGGGAACAAAAAAGGGATTTTCATGTTTACTCACAGATTATGTTGGTTAATCTCCACGATATGTGTTATTGGTCACTATAGTCGTGAGCCACTCTTTTCGGTGTGCAACTTAACGCTTGGATGGATTCGCCTTGCAGGGGGGCTCACCCCTTTTGGGTGGGACAGGAACCGAATTTAATGAATAGCTTCACATGGTCTAAGATTCATTTAACATGTGAATCACCTCTTTTCAATGTTGAAAGACACTAAAATTTCATGTTAAGCTCGAATTGAAACTTCTTCTTAATGATGTATTATGAAAAGTGAGAATGAACTGATGATGGAACGTATGTTCAAAGTGAGCAATTGATGAAGAGCTTCAAGACATGTCACGTGTCATATCACACTCACGAAGTTTCAGCAAATAATGGGCACATCCAAATAAGATTGGCTTATAATGACTTCGTATGATACCAATAAAGGGAAGTAGACAGGAATAGTAATTAAATACCTCATAACTTCCCTAAGATGAAAGTAATGAAATAGATGGAATAACAATAGAGAATGGCTTATGAAATTTTAATGAATGCTAGTATAAAGAATGGGAACTCATTATATGGTAGGGAAAATTCCATTCCTTAGTCCTTGGTTAACTTACATCGATCAGTTGTGAGTTATGGGACTACAATGAATCATTGCCACTTGTAAGTAAAAGATAGGACTAAAAGAATTATTGAACTACACAACAACAAGAAGAAAAAGATTGAAAAATTAAAAACTAAGTATAGAGAGGTGAGCTCTCGGGTTAGGAAGAGTAATTTTTCAAAATCTTCGCCCGAGTAGTTTCGTGGAATTATGTCTAGATAATAATGTCTGTAATCATACAGAAAATGAGTGTGCGCTTTGAATGCATTAAAAATACATCATTTCATACCACAATTCACAACTAATGACTAATTGACGAGACTTTCAGAAATGTTCATGTTGATTAGGAAGAGCTGTCTTGATCATGCATAGATTATGTTGCATGGTGCATCACGTATAACAAGTACAAGTTGTTACTCACCATCATACAATTTACTATTTATAGGGCAAGGTCAGAGGACAGATTGAAGACTCTTACACGTTTTGGACATAAGCATACTCCAAACCATTTTGGTAGGTCCTCTGAATTTCGAGGATGCCTTACAGTTTAGAGTTACCCTTTAGTTTTAGTATAGCTAGGGATGTGGTTCCCTAGTGTTCTTTCATCTTTTTATTATGAAGCTTGTAATAAGATCTGTGCAAACTATTATTGATATATTCATCTCAATGTCGAATTTGATTCTTCTGATAGATGTAGATGGTTGGTTATTACGTTGAGCTGAGTTATGATGCAATTAAGTTATTAAACTATATGAAAGGTTTATGAAAATTCATAAACATATAAAAAAGTTTTAATTTTCCGCTTAAAATAACCATATGAAGTGGATAATCAAGAAGAGGCTTGTTTGCGCACCTTGAGATGTCAACAACGCCGTGTAGGTTGCGATTCGAATTTCAGAATCCCGAGTCGGATATAATGTGAAGGTCATTTCCTTTCCATCTTTTAAAACTAAAAATCGAATAAAGTTGGATAAAAGTACAAGAAAAATTCACAGTAAGGGAACTAAGTGTGAGCCGATATGACTACTACCTAAAGCACATGTTATCAAAAGTCTTGTGTTATCTATAATTTTAGGGGTTGTATGAACATCTAGGAAAAGAATTATCGTTGTGCCTATTGGGAAAGATTCGTATGATGAGTTTTGAACTTGAAATTTCTCATGTAAATTGCTTGCTATCTTCCTCGTACCGTCAAGCGAGTTATGCAAAAATACAAACCACAAAAAAACATACATGAGTCAGTACAATAATCATTAGATGCACACACCAAACATATTT